>CM021102.1:454519634-454724845 GCA_007115665.2 Sequoiadendron giganteum
TTGAAGATGGAAAAGTTGAAAAACACCCCATAGTACAATATTATAGAATGAAGCATGTTAAGAATGAAAAGGACAATGAGAGTCAAAAAAAAGTGAACCTAATGGAAGAATTAAATAAGGATAGAAGCATGAAGATCACAAAGGTGGTCAAGCTACAATAATCTTTCCAAGGGACTTGGAAAACTTGAAATTTGGGGTGTATGGTGTAAGGGCACCATTGAACAAAAATTGTCAATTCCTGAAGTTATTGTGTAGGCTTTAGGATTTTGGGAGAATATGTATCAAATAAGGTCTTGAGACCATTTGATAATTTAATTAATCATATTTGAGTCATGTGTAGGTATTTAGAAGGTCAAGTTTGCAAAAATTGCAAAAGATTGAAAAAAGATGTAAAGTTGCTAAAAAAATTGCAAATTTGCAATTCCATAGAAGTCCAATAGTCAAGTTATTTTAGAAGTTAGTTTAGGAAGTTTTAGGAGTTATATTTGAGGGAAAATGTATAAAACTCATTATATGTTGTTGTTAAAGAAGATTTTGAAGATTTCAAAGAAGAACCCAATTGAAATAACACCATTTTTCTAGATTTTTTGAGTTTTTCTTTTGTTTCAAACCTATACAACCCATAAAATAGAAAGTTGATGTAAAAAAGTGTTGAATTATTTAAGAGGGGTGAGTTAGCTTCTGTTTGAACCTAGTTTGAGATTCTCACTCGGAGTTTGGTGAAAATAAGATCAATTTCTTTGGGACTGGTTTGTATACCCTGTTTCAAGGGTTTTGAGAGCTTCTAAAATGCAGATTTGACCCATTCCCCACTTTGTGGCTATTGTGATTGGTGGAATGTGTCTAGAATATTAGGAGGAAGGTGTTTATATGCTATGAGAGTGCAGTGGAGGTCGAATGACGTGTTGGGCATGAAGCCCTAGGTGAGGAAATTGTGTTTTCCTAATGAATTTGAGAGGTTTTGAGATGGTAAAGTGGGTAAATGGTTGGGGAAGAAAAAATTATTGATATATTGAGTATTTTCAGAGGTAATGAAACCTATTTGAGGTGTTGGAAAGGTTGGGTATGTGATGGAAATGTGTTTTTCAATAAAGCCCTAGGTTTTTGGCTAAAAAGGAGGGTTTTGTGATTTGGCACTTGGTTGAGTGAGTTTCTAAAAAAAAATGATGCAATATTTGGTTGAATGCATTAAAATTTCTTCCCAAGTGAATTTGAAGTGAAAGGGAAAGTTTAAGATAGAGTCCCTTTAGAAAATACGCTAAATTTGAGACCTAGTTGGTGTTAAAAGCTTGATTTGAGAGTTGTATCAAATTAACCTATTGAGTGGTTGTGGTATGTTGTAGAGAACCTTGATGGGTGTTTGAAACCCTGATGGTCCTGATTTGAAAGGAAAACATCAACAAAATATACCTGATTGAGTGATATTGCTATGCTACAAGACATAAGAAGGATTGTTGAGATAAATATTTTTTGAGAACTTTGTGACTTGAAGGTTGTTGTTTTTGTGTGGATCTATGTTGTGTGGTTGCATGACCTCTCCTTTTTTCATCAAGTTTCCCTTACACATAAGCCTTTCCTTGTTTCTTACCACTTCTCTATTCTCATTGTTTTTTCTGGAATACCCACTTAGTTCCAATCAAATTCTTGTTTGATGGTCTTGGGACAAGTTCTCAAGTCTGATTCTTGTCAATCTACATCAGTTCTTCTTCCATAGCCTTGATCAAATATTCATCCTTTCATGCTTCAATCACTATTTTAGGTTCAACTTTAGAGAATAAACATAGATTTACTTGTTCTTCAGTGATAACATTTTTTCTTCTTATCAACACACCCTTGATTTTGTCACCAATGATCTAATATTTAGAATGATTCTTCTTCACATACTTAGGGGTCTTAGGGATCCTTTCTATAGCTTCTTCCTCTTGAACATGAACTTATTTTTTCTTATCTAAATCTCTATTTTTTTCTTTGCAAGAGGACTCATCTAATTCATAGCCATCTATCACTAGCTAATTCTTCTATAAGTCTTCATCTACTTTGACATTTTCACTTTCAATAATTTTCTTCAATCTATTGTTGTAGCATTAATTACGTTTTCTTCTTGTAGAATATCAAAGGAAGATACCTTCATCAGATCTTGTATCAATCTTTCCTAAATTTTCTTCATCTCTTCTGATATAGCACTTGCTTCCAGACACTTTGAAATATTTGATAGTAGGAATCCTTCCATACCATAGATCATTGGGATTCTTCACACTATTTACTCTTGATTGAACTCTATTAAGAATGTAGATAGTAATATGAATCTATTCTCTCCAGTAGACTTCTGTTAGGTTTTCCTCTTTCATCACTATTCTTGTGGCTTCCTGTATAGTCCTATTATTTCTTTCAACCACTCCATTATGTTGAGGATTCTAAGGGGCAAATAAATTTCTCTTTATCGTATGATTCTCACAAAAAATATTAAACTCATTGGAGGTGAATTCTTCACCTTTTTCAAACCTCAAAATTTCAATTTTTATATCCATTTCATCCTCAACCATAACTTTGAATGCTTTAATTTATCTAGAGATTCTAATTTCTCTTTGAGAAAAGTAACCCATGTCATTCTAGAATAATCATCAATCAATATCATGAAATACTTGTCACATTGAAGACCTTTTACTTTGGTAGGACCACAAAGGTTTGTATGCACCATTTCCAACAATTTGGTAGTAGATCAGTCTTTGACATTGAAAATTATTCTTTCTTGCTTCCCAATTTGACATTCCTTGCAGACAACATTATCAGGCTTTGTAATCCTTGGTAGATCTCTCATAGCTTAAATTGAACTGATCCACACTAGGAAATCAAAATTAATATGACACATCCTTCTATACCATAGCGAAATTTAATTAGTTTGAGTCATAAAGTAGTGACCATCAACCCCTTTAAGTTGATTAATATTTCCATTCTATCCTTCTTCTAGTAGCAACAAATTTTTTTAGAGATATTTCTAATTTGACATCCATCATCCTGAAACATAAGATTACATCCTTTGCTACACATTTTTCCAACACTCAAGAGGTTATGCCTTAAACCCTTAACATAAAGAGCATCATCTATATTATGCTTTCCATAAAAAATGATAGGAACTTTTCCACATATCTTAGAAAATGTATCATCACCAAACTTAACTAGACATCCTTCATATTTCTCATGTTTAAAAAACTTAATTTTGTCACCAATCATATTTTTGGAGAACTTTCCTTCACACATCCCTTACAGTTAATAGAATTAGTTTAATCTTTAATATTCATGAATAAGAATTCACTATCTTCATCATCGCCATAATTAGATTCATCATTAGATATAATGGAATCTTCTCTAACATAATAACTTTTCTTAATTTCTTTACCTTTTTTTTCCTTGTTTTTGTCATTCAAAGGTTTGTTTGGACATCTTGAAGCATAATGACTTATCTTACCACAACTGAAACATTTGAAAGGAATCTTACCTCTATATTTACCAATACCCTTTTTTATTTTCCTCACAAATCTTTCTTCAACATCATCAAGATCCTCTTGATTTGATTCCTTAGTCTTTTTTTATTTTCCAACCTTAAAAGTAGTCTCAAAATTTTCATTACTTGTGCCAAATTATCTCATTTCAAAAGAAGATAAAGCACCATACAAATGATCTCGAAATTATTTGCTTAAATATTGAACCTCAATAGCATAAAATTTATGACTATAATACTTAGGAAGAGTTCTTAATACTTTCTTTACCATTTATTCTTCAAGATTTCCACCAAGACCTCTGATGGAATTGACAACTTCATCCACATTCTACACGTTGCTTGTGATGTTTTCATCTTTAGGAATTTGCAAGTTCTCAAATGTGATCTTTATATTTTGCATCTTATCTTTCTTGTCATTATCATCTCCTTCATTAATACTTTCCAACTTTTTCCAAATCTCTCTAGCAAATTTCAAACTCATAACTTTCACAAGTTTAGTGTTAGAAATACCACTTAAAAAAGCATACCTTTCTTTACTATTGTTCTCATTGGCCTTGATCTCATCATTAGTCTTCAAACCAAAAGTAGGCATAGTATATCTAGTATCAACAAACTTACAAACTCCAAATCCAAGAGATACCAGGAAACCTTCCATCCTTGTCTTCCATAAACCATAGTCTGATCCATCAAAAAAAGGACCATCCCTCTTGTGTTCCATCCAATATCTACCTCAAGCGGTTAAGATTTCTTTCAAGGAACCTTTATTTGATATAAATTATTGAATGCACATAAGAAACCTAGCCTAGGGGGTGAAACAGTTGTACATTAAAACTTCAAAACCCCTATAAAAATTCAGATCCACATCAACTAAATTAACCCTTAATCTATTAGAATGAATTAGCATGAAAATATAACAAAAAATTGAAACACAACACTATTGTGTGTTCTCGCAACATGCCCTATTTTTCTCCTTGGAAAAAATTTCACCCCCTTTTTTCTTTTGTTGCTTTTCCTTTCTATCCCTTGATTTTTCTTTCTTGGATGTGCTACTTTTGGAGGAGATGGTAAAATGGAAGTCTGTATTTCAGCATGCCTAGTCCCTGCGTAATTCTCTATCTTTATTCAATTTGGAGTGTCACAAGGTGTTCTCCCTATTATTATCTATTTACCAGACCATCGAATCCTAGAGTTGATGTGGTTGTGCTAAGGATATTGTATCTTTGGATGGTTTTAGTTTTTTCCCAGTTGGTATGCCAAGCCCGATGAGTCATCACCAAGATAAATCATCTCGGTGTGTGCATTCCCTTTTCTTTACTAGTTAGCCCAAGGGTTGTTTTCTTACTCTCTTTAGCCGAAGAAAAAAATTCAGAGCTTCTATTGTGAATATGTTTTTAATCAATTTGATCTTGCTTGAACGTGATTCTCGCTTCTCCACTTTTCACACAATTCTCATGAACATAGTGGGTAAAAGTCTTGATTCCTGGTAATTCTTTCAAGGTACGGTACTAGAGAATTCAAACCTTGTGATCATTAGCGGTCACGTATCCAAAGTGGGTTTTCTCATAAATTCTTTGCCTCATAACAATCAAAGTGATGTGAAAGCTTACCACATAGGCCTTGTGTAAAAACCAAGGTGATCATGATTTGAACCCTAATTTGCCATGATTGCACCTTTATTCAGGTAAATTAATGCATTGTAAGAGGAAATTAATGAAGGTGGAAAACTATACATGTACTTGGCACCACCTCAAGCATGCAGTTGCTTTCATAACACTCTACCTCATGCTATATTTCTAAGTTGTAAGGATATTGAAGAATCAAGATCAATATTGTGGCGCATAAAGAAAGGTAAACCTCAAGAAACCAAGAACATAACTACAAGGATTTCGAAGTTGCATTGTGAAAAACAATCATATCACTAGAAAAAATAGGTATGCTTCAAATAACTAAAATTATATTAGTCATTCTTGTTAGAAACCAAGATTAGAAAATTCTATGCATGTATGTCTCAAGATAAATGGCATTTCCCCAAGAAATTAAATTGTCAATTATTTTTAGGTCAATTTAACTGAACTATAGATTGAAAGTTTTATAGATTGTTGAAGATAACTGGTTAAATTTAACCATAACTCACACACAAGGCACATATCTACTAAAAACTACAAGACATTCAGGTAAATATGAGCACTTTAAAAATGAGGCCAGAAGAGGAATTTCAATATATTGCTTTGAAAGTTGTACCAGTTGGTGGGATAATTATTGACACCCATATAGGGTGGTTTTTCTATATCAAATTCATTGCACAATATTGACAAGAAAATGCTTCTTAGTGTTCAAAGAATGTTATTCCAAGTGGGTTGCATTTAGCATGAGGGTTTGTGCCAACAATGGAATCCCTTGAATTGGTAATGGAATGTTTAAATTTTTATGACCCAAACAAGAGGATCATTGAAAAGGTAGGGAGGGTCTATGCAGAATTCTCTATAAAAGGGATTATATATACATTTCGGCTCCCTACATCTCCCAAGATGTATCTGTTGAATATGAAAACAATGGCCAAAGCCTACCTGAGTGCAAAAGAACATAATAGAAGAACTAAGTACAAAGTGGTTCCAGGAGGAGATTACTAAGAAAATGAAACCAATTATGAGGTCTGTGTTTAACCTAGATGTTCAAGCCATCATATTTTTATTAGGAAGGATAGTTAGACTTAAAGATGCCAATAAAATCAAACCCTAGATGTTCATAATCATAGAAAAATTAATGGAAGGCCTTATGAAAATTCATTGGGTAAGTTTTATTAGTGACAAGTTGCATGAGTGAATGGTGGCATTCCTGAAGGGAAAAGAATGTGGATCTACTGACCCAACAGTGCAGAATACATTCCCTTAACACTTTTACAATAGGGGAGAGAAGAAAAACCAAAAAACTAACAGTTTCAAAACTTATAGAGATGCATACAATCATGGCAATGAGAAACCAAAAAGATAAGCAAACAAAGATGACACAATATTTACGTGGGAAAACCCTTTTAGGTAAAAAACCCACCACACAAAGTCAAATCTATTGTATTACAGTAATGAATCGATTACATACAATACCCAGACTTCTTTGTTCAGCTCACAATCACCCAAAGAGTTTCTGATCCACTGTTACAATGTTTTCACAACATACAGTTCAAGACCCTCTTCAAGAACTCATGTCCTTCTGTTCTTCGGCTTGCAACTTCAACTTGCTCTGCAACTCACCTAGAGAGTTTTAGATCCACTGTTACAATGTTTTCACAACATACAATTCAAAACCCTCTTCAAGAACTCACGTCCTTCTGTTCTTTGGCTCCCAATTTCAACTTGCTCTGCAACTCATGACTCAACACCTTTTTAACATGACAACTTATGAGAAATAACATATCTCTCAACCATATGTAGCTGACATAGAACAACAATGAAGTCCATCCTCAAATCACGCATCTAGTCAAATCTGACAGATTTCCTACAACGAGTTGACTTTGCATTCAAAGCCATTACTCAAAATGGTTGAGCTCGCCACCCTTCATTGACAAATGCAACTGCCACAATAACTAGCTTGGTATCCGTCCATTCACTATTCAACCAAGTGCCATGCGTCCAAGACCCATCAGCAATCGCAACTGACAGAGCAACAAAAATAGTCAAACAAACATCAGCGTGACCAAGACTTCAAGTCATTTCTAACACTACCACAGCCAGAGTCAAAACAGGAGTCGAAACAAGACTCCACCAAAAATACATACTGTCGGAGTCAGAGTCAGAGATGGAACTGGAGTCGAAACATGACTCCACCAAAATTATAGGTTCAGGAACCAATTCAGTTCTGCATCCACCCATGGCAAAGAGGAACTCATCAGAAATAGTTCTGACTGGGGTAAGGCAACCTAGGGTGAAACCAAGATGGGAACACAAAAGACCAAAGTCAGAGTCGGAGTCGAAATAGGAACAGAAAACAAGACTTCACCAAAAGTCCAAGATCGAGAACCAATCTGGTTCCGGTCCCGCCTCCACCAACTGCAAGAAACAACAATCCAAAACCAAGACTAGGCGGAGGAAAACACCTCGAGGAGAATCCAAACATCTAGAGGAACTAGATCGTAAAAGCAGGATTTGGGTTCAGAGTTGGAAGAGAAACTAAAATAGGAACCTGGCAAACAGACATTGCCAACTTCCAAAACTAGTTCCACCTCCACCTGAACCTGCGAAGCGAAGTGAGAAGAAACAAACAGTAGGAAGTGGAGTCAGAGTCGGAACGAGAACCGAAACCCAGAACTTAGGCAAACCGAACAATGCCAAGTTCCATCCTAGTTCCGCCTCCGCTAGAAAACCCGAAACATAGGCAAACAGAACAATGCCAAGTTCCATTATGGTTCCACCTCCGCCAGAAATTTGAAAACAACACAAAATCACCAAGGCATGAAAATGAGGACTTCAAGCTAGAAGTTGAGATATAATTTCTCAACAATCTCCCACTTGGTGAACACTTCCAGCTTCCTCAAAACATCAAACCTTACTGTCTATCATAGGCCCCAAGGTCCATTGATTTTGTGCACCATCTGAACTTGTCTGTGCTAACTGGCTTTGTCAAAGTATCTACAACATTCTTCAAGGTGTCAACCTTATCCATACTGACCTTTCCATCTTCAACCATATCCCTCACGAAGTGATATTGCACATCTATGTGCCTCGTCCTAGCATGGAAGGTCAGATTCTTTGCCAAACAAATGGCACTTTGACTGTCACATCAGATTGAAATCTGCCCAGCATTAAATCCAATGTCTGAACACAAATGTCTTAGCCATACTGCCTCCTTGCAAGCATGAGTTGCAGCCATGTACTCTACCTCTGTCATGGATAAAGCAACTACAGCTTGTCGCTTGCTCATCCAACTAATTGCTCCACCATTAATCATGAAAGTGTATCCATTGGTGGATCTTCTGCTGTCAATTTCCCCTGCCCAATTAGAGTCAACATATCCCTGAATGCAAAGAGCCCTTTGTGATGCAACCATACTACCATGGTAACACAAAGCATAATCTGAAGTACCCTTCAAATACCTGAACACTCTCTTTACAGCATCCCAATGTGATCTCCCTGGATTTTCCATGAACCGGCTTAGAACTCCCACTGCTTGGGCAATGTCTAGTCTTGTGTTGACCATAGTATACATTAAACTACCTAATGCACTTGCATAAGGCACACTGGTCATGTCCTCCATCTCAGTAGCTGACTTTGGACAGTCTACAATAGATAGTTTCAATCCTTGCATGATTGGAACAACTAGCTGCTTGCAATCAGTCATACTAAACCTCTCTAAAATGGTTTTCACATACTTACTCTAACTGAGCCAAAGATTTATGCTTGTTCTATCCCTGATTATCTCCATCCCAAGAATGTACCTTGCTGCTCCAAGATCTTTCATTTCAAAATTAGCAGACAACTGAGTTTTAAGGTCATAAATCATAGCCTTGCTATTACTAATGAATAACATGTCATCCACATATAGAGTAATAACAAGCACATGATCATTCTCACATTTATAATAAATGCAATGATCATATTTTGATCTAACAAACCCAATTGACAACACAAATGTGTCAAATTTTTGGTACCACATTCTAGGAGATTGCTTTAGACCATAGAGAGATTTATTTAACTTGCAAACCAGATTTTGTTTACCTTTTTAAACAAAATGTTCAGGCTGGGACATGAAGATTTCTTCTTCCAGCTCACCATGGAGAAATATCATCTTCACATCCATTTGCTCAATTTCAAAGTCATACACAGCTGCCAATGACAACAAAAATCTGATGGATGTCAGCTTTGCTATAGGGGAAAAGATCTCTCCATAAACAATTCCCTCAACTTGGGAAAAACCCTTTGCAACCAGTCATGCCTTATACTTCTCTACACTGCCATCAAGGCCTGTCTTCCTTTTGAATATCCACTTGCAGCCAATAGGCTTTCACCCTTTAGGCAGTGGTACCAACTTCCAGGTATCATTCTTTTTCAAGGAATCCATCTCCTCATTCATGGCTTCTAACCATGACATTGAATCAGCCATGCTGATTGCTTCTTTCATAGTCCTAGGCTCATCAGTGCTGGTTATTAAAGCATAAGCACAATTTGAATCTAACGTAGAGAAACCATACCTTTCTGATTGCCTTCTTTCTCATGTAGATCTTCTTGGGGGCTGAGGTTGTTCTTCATCATCAGAACTCCCAAAGCTACTTGAGCTCTCCTCAATCTCAGGTACACCATGTAGCTCTTCCCTTTCTGGAGTTTGAGGAATCTCAACTGCACCCTTCTTCTTGTCACTCTGATTTGTCTCAAGCTGTTGATCACTTACTAGAGGTTTCAGCTCACGAAATATCACGTTTCTTCTATAAAAAACCTTCTTAGTAACAGGATTCCAAAGCTTGTATCCTTTCACACCAAATCCATAGCTGATGAGAATACATTTCATAGCCTTGTTATCCAATTTAGATCTCTTTTCATTCGGCACATGAACATATGCCTCACAACCAAAGACCCGAACATGCCTTAGTGAGGATTTCTTTTCTGACCATGCTTCCAAAGGTGTCTTGTCAACAAGAGCTGAACAAGGGGATATATTTATTAGATAATATGCTATAGCAATAGCCTCAGCCCATAACTTCTGCTCCAGACCAGCACCACTTAGCATACTCCTTGCCTTTTCCATTAATGTCCTGTTCAACCTCTCAGCAACTCCATTTTGTTGTGGAGTGTAGGGGGTTGTCTTATACCTTTTAATTCCATGATCAGTGCAATACCTTTCAAAATCTGCAGAACAAAACTCACCTCCATTGTTTGTCCTTAAACACTTTATTTTCCTTCCAATTTGATTTTCTACCAAAGATTTGAACTCTTTAAACCGATTGAACACTTCTGATTTACTTTTAAGAAAGTATACAAATGCCCTTCTCGAACAGTCATCAATAAAAGAAACATAATATCTAGACTTCGATAATGAAGGAACATTAATTGGACCAAACACATTAGAGTGAACATAATCTAGTATACTAGAATATTTGTGAGGACTAGAGGAGAAAGAAACACGGTGTTGCTTTCCATAGATACAATGCTCACATAAATCAAACTCAAGGTTACAATCATCAAGCCCTTCTACAAAGTTTTTGTTCTTCAAGGTTTTTAAACCTTTCTCACCAATGTGACCAAGTCTATGATGCCATAACATAGTCTTCTCTACTGGGAGTTTTACCTCTAAAGCATTTACAGACAGAGAAGAGTATTCATCTTTCTCTATAGGTGCAGAATTACATGACTTCACAGAGGCACTGTTACAAAGAACAGGTCGTGCATCTAGCTTGTATAGAGTGCTAGTACAAACACCCTTAGCTAGCACCATTGCACCTCTAGCCATTTTACATCCCTTACTAGAAAAAGAAACTTCTACACCAACATCATTTAACTTACTAACAGAAAGAAGATTTCGAGCCAAACCTGGGATGTGGAGAACACCACCAATTCCTTTGACTCTTCCATTAGGAAACTAAATTCTGACCTTTCCTCTGCCAACAATATCCAACGTTGAATCACTTGCCAAGTATACCTTTCCACCATCATAATTCTCATACTTTGAGAACCAATCTCTATTGGATGTCATGTGAAAAGAGGCACCTGAATCAACCAACCAGACATCATCAGATGCCTAAGTTGTCAAGGCTGCTACAATGAAGGCATCTACATCACTTTGAGAAGATTCATTGTCAGAAGCATTCTTCTTCTTCTTCTCCTTGCAGTCCTTCCTGATATGACTAGGTTGCCCATAGTTCTAGCACTTTACCTTGAACTTCTTACCAAGAGACTTTGATCTCCCTTTAGACTTGGATTTCGACTTGTTGTCTTTCTTCTTTCCTTTCTCCTTTGTTCTATCTCGAATAGAAAGATCATCTTTGGCCATCTCAGAAGATTTCCTTTGCATTTCTTTAGACAGAAGCAAAGCAACCACATCATCAGTCTTGAAAGCAGTGGTTATACTTCCAATATCCATCACAAGATGATCCCAACTGTCAGGTAATGAACACAATAGGAGCATGCAATGATCCTCCTCCTCAATTTTTACACCTACAGATGCCACCTGAGTAACACTCATATTGAATGAGTTCATATGGTCTGCAACAGATGCACCTTCATCCATCTTCAAGGAGTACAACTTCTTCCTCAGGAACAACTTATTTACCAGGGACTTTCCTTGATAAATATCACCAAGTTTCTTCCACAAAGAAGTTGCAGACATTTCCTCATGAACATTCAGGAGCACAGAATCAACTAGACTCAGTCTTATCAATCCTCTTGCTTTTCTATCAGCAAGATCCCAAGCTTCTTGGGTCGTAGTTTGTGGCTTAGTTCCAGACACTGCAATCTAGAGGTCTCTATCCACAAGCAAGTCTTCTATCTTGAGTTTCCATAACTCAAAGTTTTTGCCATTAAAATTCTCAATATCTATCCTACCAGATGTACTCACCATCTCACAACAGAAACAAGTTTAACAATGCAAATCTCCCACTGAAATAGTATTAGTGCAAAAAACTAATTTTCCCTAGCAAGGATAACATGAACTGGCCAAGCTCTCATACCACTTTGAAGGAAAAAGAATGCGGATCTACTGACCAAACAGTGTGAAATACATTCCCTTAACACCTTTACAATAGGGGAGAGAAGCAAAAATGAAAAACTAACAGTTTCAAAACTTATAGAGATGCATACAATCATGGCAATGAGAAACTAGAAAGATAAGCAAACAAAGATGACACAGTATTTATATGGGAAAACCCTTTCAGGTAAAAAACCCACCACAAAAAGTCAAATCTATTGTATTACAGTAATGAATCGATTGCAGACAATACCCAGACTTCTTTGTTCAACTCATAATCACCCAGAGAGTTTCTGATCCACTGTTACAATGTTTTCACAACATATAGTTCAAGACCCTCTTCAAGAACTCACGTCCTTCTGTTCTTCGGCTCGCAACTTCAACTTGCTCTGCAACTCACCCAGAGAGTTTCAGATCCACTGTTACAATGTTTTCACAACATACAGTTCAAAACCCTCTTCAAGAACTCACGTCCTTCTGTTCTTCGGCTCGCAACTTCAACTTGCTCTGCAAATCACGACTCAACACCTTTTTAACATGACAACTTATGAGAAATAACATATCTCTCAACCATATGTAGCCAACATAGAACAACAATGAAGTCCATCCTCAAATCACGCATCTGGTCGGATCTGACAGATTTCCTGCAATGAGCTAACTTTGCATTCAAAGTCATTACTCAAAATGGTTGAGCTCACCACCCTTAGTTGACAAATGCAACTGCCACAATAACTATCTTGGTATCCATCCAATCACTATTCAACCAAGTGCCACACATCCAAGACCCATCAGCAATCGCAACTAACAGAGCAACCAAAACGGTGAAACAGACATCGGGCATGGCCAAGACTTCAAGTCATTTCTAACACTGCTAGAGTCGGAGTCAGAGTTGGAACAAGAGTCAAAACAAGACTCCACCAAAAATACATACTGTTGGAGTCAGAGTCGGAGATGGATTTGGATTCGAAACATGACTCCACCAAAATTATAGGTTCAGGAAACAATTCGGTTTTGTATCCACCCACGGCAAATAGGAACTCATCTGAAACAGTTTCAACTGGGGTAAGTCAACCCGGGGTCAAACCAAGACGGGAACACAAAAGACCAGAGTTGGAGTCAGAGTCAGAACAAGAACAGAAAAGAAGACTTCACCAAAAGTCCAAGATCAGGAACCAATCTAGTTCTAGTCCTACCTCCGCCAACTGCAAGAAACAACAATCTAGAACCAGGACTAGGCATAGGAAAACACCCCAAGGAGATTCCAAACATCCAGAGGAACTAGATTGTAAAAGAAGGATTCAGGTTTGAAGTCAGAACAGAAACTGAAATAGGAACCTGGCAAACGGACATTGCCAACTTCCAAAACTGGTTCCACCTCCGCCAAAACCTGCAAAGCGAAGCAAGAAGAAACAGACGGTAGGAAGCAGAGTCAGAGTCGGAATGAGAACCGAAACCTAGAACTTAGGCAAACCGAACAATGCCAAGTTCCATCCCGGTTCCGCCTCCACCAGAAAACTCGAAACTTAGGCAAACAGAACAATGCCAAGTTCCATTCTGGTTCCGCCTCCGCCAGAATTTTGAAAACAACACAAAATCACCAAGGCATGAAAATGAGGACTTCAAGCTGGAAGTTGAGACATAATTTCTCAACAATTCCTATAGTCTTTATGGTTTTCTATGTCCTCCTATGTGATTTATTCCTACGCCCTAAGGGAAAATATACAAGTATTGAACAAAGTTGGCACCCTAGGCAGAGAACCAAGGAATAGTTTGATATATGCTCATTTATCCCAGATTAACATCCATGAATACCACAAGCATTATTGGAAAGTTAATGATGTATTTTCAATGAAGTTGGTAAGGATAATGGAGGGTGACAAAGCTAAAAGGTTATCTCTAGAAGCATAGGGTATTATTTAATAGTTTGGGGGTTGTTACATTCAATTTACATTCAATTTCTCACTTTCACCTACATCGAGGTGGAAGGATTCAAAGGATACCTCTTCATGTTACCCATATATCTAATGGAAAAAGTTCTACTATTGGAATTCATGAGACAAATGAAGCCTTCCCATGCTCTTTTCAAGGTGGCACACAAGAAATTCTCTATCAAATCTCTCATTACAATGGGGAATTATAAATGCAATGTGGCTAAAAATTCTGAAGAAATAATTATGGTCCAAAGGGAAATCTTTCCAAGAAGATAATCAAAAAGTATGTGCATGTTCATCATCTATTATATTTTTGGCTTAATTGTCATGAAAAACACCAAGTAAGGAAGAGATCATATCAAAGGTTGTCATTACAATTAGCAAATATTGAAACTCCATGATATTCCAGAGCAGTTGGATACATATGATGGAGAGGTGTTGAATTTAGTTTATAATTTAGCAAAAATTTATGATGAACCTATCCTAGATCCAGATTATGAAAAGAAATAAATAATAACTATTGAGGAGATTTACAAATAATTTTTGATGTACACTCAACATTTAATTGATGATTATTGTAAAGATTTAAGAAAAGCTGGGATAAATCCCACATACTCACTCAATATAAAGAAGAAATGGAGAGAAGGTGAATCCTGCTATGAGGATCTTGCTAAAAAGAAAATGAAATTTATTAAAGTAGCTACAATTGGACATGTTGAGGAGAGAACTCCTGAGGCCCCAAGCTAGAGAGTATCATTGGCTCCAACTATTTAGTGTAAAGAAGTTATGGCCAGTAAGGTCAAAATAATAGTAAAGTCTAGGGCAGCATTTTCTTCCATGGAAAAGATAAAAATTCAACCAATGATTGATGAAGAGGAGAGAATGAAAACACATAGTCATTCTCAGACAAGGTCTAAATATTATAGGGTTGCATAATTATTCACCTCTCCCCCTTTAGTTAATACGATAGTAATAAAGAAAACACTGGGAAAGACTCCAATGATTCAAGAAGAGAGTTTTGAGCTAACTGAAGAATAAATCAGAGAACAGTGTGAGAAATGGACTACCATGATGAAAAAAGTAGAAGAAAAATTATCTAAGGAGAAACCCATTGTATAGCCAATGGTGTAATAAGTACCAAATATAGGGTGAATTCCTATAGACATTGAAGAAGAATAATTCATAAGAGGAACACTCACCCTAGCGGCAGGAAACCTTGAGGAACTTAATGAAAAAGAAATAGGGGATACTGTAAGTTAGAATCCTATGGACAATGTTATTGGTGAAGATAAAATTTATTCCCAACTTTTTCCAGGAAGCAGTAGAAATGATGTTGAATAACCATAGGTTTTTGAGAAGTCAAGAGAAGATAGGGTTGAGAGTGAAAATGTAGAGCCTTCACAAACCTTGTATGGTGGGGTGAGAAATGAAGAGAATCCTGGTGTATCAGGACAAAAAGAAAGTGATACCCCAAGGACAGGTGTTGAGCACATGGTTGGAAAGGAAAATATAATTCTTGAGAATGAAGAGATAGTGTCAAATCGAGGTAATCTGGAATCTATGCTAGTGAGTACTGAAGATGTTCGAGCATCAGGAGGTGTGACAGGAAATGTTGATGCTTTAAGAGGAGAAGTTTCTGAACATGAAAATAATCAGGAACAAATAAATGTTGAAGAGGTAGAACATAATGAAGAAGCACCTGATTGGTTAGTCAAGGAAATGGCTTCACCGTTGAAGTTGGAATTGATGCCTCTAGATTTTAGAAGCTTAATGCAAGAAGTGGAAACCCCTAAACCTAGGCAAAGAGCAAAGACAAACATGTTATGTAAAGGAATGTAGATGGAGGAAGATCACTCCATATAGCTACCCTAGTGGTAGATCAAAGCAAGCATGAGATGACACCTAGGGATTATAGGATGACAACTATTAATCTTGTAAATTCATCTTCGGGAAAAGAATTAGAAGAGATGGAAATGAATTTAGAGACAACTGTCGCTAGGATGCAAAAAAGTAAACAAAAGAAAAGAGAGCTAAAAGAATTGATTTCTTTCCTATAAAAAATTATTAATTCATTAGCCCAATCTGATCAAGCATAGGATGAGTTTCCTCAAAATCTAGTACTTATGTCTAAGGAACAGGTGGATGCTATTGCAACACTTCAACATAAATTAAGTGTATTTGAATAATGGATGGAGTACTTAGTGAGGAAAGGAGAAGAATTAATCACACATGCAATTGGTAAGCATAAGGAGACCTGTATATTGTTGGTGTGAAAACTCCAAGAGACTAGAAGGAGAATCTAGATTTTTCCAAGAACAAACTGATGTTTATAGGCAAAACTAAAAATCTCTTATTCAGGAAAATGTCTAAGAGTTAGTGAATGAGAAGATAACCATAGGATTAGAGGTTTAGATGTTTGAAAAATGGAATGAAAAAGTGAATTGGGAAAGTGACACTTTGATACAATGTGTGGAAGGATTTGAAAAGGTTACTGAAAGAGCTATAGATCATTTATCTAGGCACCAATATCTGGTAAAGCGGTGGTTTGACAAAGGGGCTAGATTAAAAACATTTAGAATATTTGATTTAGTCCTGTATTGGGACAATGCCCATGAGTGTAAGATTGAGCATGTTAAGTTTGACAAGTTATGGATTGGTCCTTACCAAGTATCTGAATTTTTTGGTGATAGCACTTATCGACTCAAAACTTTGACTAGAGAGGATGTCCCATTGCCTATCAATGTACAATTCCTGAAGCATTACTTCTAGGCTTAGTATTGGTTGCTCATTCTTAGGTAAATTTGTAAATAGTTTTTTTGTAATTAGTTTCCTTTTATAAATAGTTGTTTTGTTTTATTTTCTTTCTTTTGGGTGTTGGTTTTTTTTTCTTTGTTTTGTTTTATTTTCCTTCTCGGGTTTTCTGTTGTGAGGATATATAGTAATTAGAAACCTTTGAAGGTGCTCAAAATAATAGAACATCAATTTTGGAAATGTGATCCATGATTCGACCATAAATAGTTCTCTAATTATAGATGATTGGGGAATTGTTCGTTTCATTTTACTTTAGTTTGCATAAATCATTCAATTGATGTTGAGCTGAAAATGCCCATATTTTTAACCATTCTATTGAAATTTGTGATAGCAGTTATTTGCATTGAGTGAAAAATCAAAAGGCGGCCCTTGCTATCACTATAATTCCCAAGCTAATAGTGGGCTTCATTTCCTACAAGTTGAAGAAAATGAGCTTACAAAGAAATATCAAAATAGAAAATTCAACTCTTTAGGCTATCCAAATATCTCTACCAGGGCTATGGATATCTAACTAGTAGTAGAGATATGTTTTGGGGAATTATAAAGATAACCTTGTCGAGGCTATGGACACTTGACTGGCAGCAAGGCTCTATCCAAGGTTGGCTTAAGAGGAAATTGCCAAATTATGTAGGTCAATGCAAACATTTTCTATGCTATGAATTTACTATAGTGGAATAAATCAGTTACAAACATGTGAGCTCAATAAAACTTAATGTTGTATGTTGGCTAAAGTAAGGATGGAATGTTTGAATGAGGGTTTGACCATTTATAATTTGAAGACTGTAGAAAGTTGAAGTATGGTTATTAGGTCCAGAATTGGATTTTTATTGCTTTGATTGGTTTTGTTGGTTACTAGTTGTTGTGTGGTATCACAACATGCCCCATGTTGCTCCTTGGAAAATGTGGACCCCTTTTTTTCTTTTGTTTCTTTTCCTTTCTCTCCCTTGATTTTTCTTGCTTGGGTGTGTTTCTTTTGGAGGACATGGTAAAATGGAAGTCCTTGTTTCAGCTTGCCTTTTCCCTGCCTAAGTCTCTATCCTTATTGGATTTGGAGTGTTGCAATCTCTTTTCCCTAGTCTTATCAATTTATAAGACCCTCGGGTCCTAGAGTTGATGTGGTTGTGCTAAGGATTTGTATCTTTGGTTGGTTTTAGTTTTTTCCCGGCTGGTAAGCCAAGCTCGGTGAGTCATCACCAAGATAAATCATCCCAATGTGAGCAGTCCCTTTTATTTCCTAGTTAGCTCAGTGGTTTTTTTTTTCTTTCTTTAGTCAGAGATCAGAAACCAGAGGTTCTAATGGGAATATGTTTTTAATCAATTTGGTCCCGCTTGAACTCAATTCCAAATTCTCCTCTTTCCACCAATTCTCATGAACCGGGTGGGTAAAAGTCCCAATTCCTGGTAATATTTTCAAGGTCTGGTACTAGAGAATTCAAACCTTGTGATAATTAATGGTCACATATCAAAAGTAGATTTTCTCATAAATTCTTTACCTCATAAGAATCAAAGTGATGCACATTCTTGCCACATAATCCTTATATGTCATCTTCTTCTCTAATGGTAGGCCCCATGCAGAATCCAATGTGATCATGATTTGAACCCTAATCTATCATGATTGCACCTTTATTTAGGGATATTAATGCATTATAACATGAAATTAATGAATATGGTGAACTACACTCGTACTTGGCACCACCTAGAGCATGTAGTTGCTTTCATAACACTCTACCTCACCCTATATTGCTAATTTGTAAGGATATTAAACAATCAATATCAATATTGTGGCACACAAAGAAAGGTAAACCTCGAGAAACCAAGAACACAACTACCAAGGGTTTTGAATTTTCCTTCTAAAAAACAATCATATCACCAACAAAACCAGGTATGTTTTGGATACATAAAATTATATTAGTCATTCTATGCATGCATGTCTCAAGATAAATGGCATATCCCTTGGCAATTAAATTTTTGATTATTTTGAAGTCAACTTAACCAAACTATAGATGGAAATTTTTATGAATTGTTGAAGATAACAGGTTAAATTTAACCCTAACTTGCACACAAGGCACATATCTGCTAAAAAATGCATGACATTTAGGTAAATATGAGCACTTCCAAAATGAGGCCAGAAGAAGAATTTCAATATTTTTCTTTGCAAGCCATACTAGTTGGTGGGATAATTACTAACATCCATCCAGGGTGGTTTTCTAATATTGAATTCATTGCATGGACTCGACAAGAAAATTCTTCTCATTGTTCAAAGAATGTTATTGCAAGTGGGTTGTATTTAGTAGGAGGATTTTCACCAGCAATGGAAGCCCCTAAATTGGTAATGGAATGTTTAAATTGTTATGACCTAGACAAGAGGATCGTCAAAAAGGTAGGGAGGGTCTATGCAAACCTTTCTATCAAATGGATTGTATATACATTTGTGCTCCCTAAATCTCCCCAAATGTTTCTGTTGGATATGAAAACAATGGCCAAAACCTACCTAAGATGCAAAATAACATAATAGAAGAACTATGAGTACAAAGTGGTACAAGAATGAGATTACTAAGCAAATGGAACTGATTATGAGGTCTACGTTTAACCTAGATTTTCAAGACATCATACCTTTATTAAGAAGGATAGTTGGAATTAGAGATACTAGTAGATTTGAACCTTGAATGTTCATAATCATTTAAAATTTAATGGAAGGCCCTGTACAAATTCATTGGAGAATTTTTATCAGTGAAAAGTTGCATGAATGAATGGTGGCATTCCCATAGTCCTTATGGTTTTCTATGTCCTCCTATGTGATTTATTCTTGCACCCTAAGGGAAAATAAACAAGAATTGAATAAAGTTGGTACCATGGGAAGAGAACCAAGGAATAGTTTGATATATGCTCATTTACCCTAGATTACCATCCATGAATACTGTGAGCATTACTAAAAATTTAATGATGTGTTTTCCATGAATTTGTTAAGGATAATGGAGGGAAAAAAAGCTAAAAGGTTATCTATGGAAGCAAAGAGTATTATTCAGTAGGTTGGGGGTTGGTACATTCAATTTCCCAATTTCACCTACATCAAAATGGAAGGATTTGAAGGATACCCCTTCATGTTACCCAGATATCCAACGGACAAAGTGCTATTGTTGGAATTGGTGAGACAGATGAATCCTTCCCATGCCTTTTCAAGGTAGCACACAAGAATTTTTTTGTCAAATTTCCCATTACAATGGTCAATTACAAATGCAATGTGGCTAAACAGGTCAATTTGTGTGAAGAAGAATTAAATATGTGAAAATTGGAGTTATTTACACTCCAAAGACCAATTAAGGAAGAGATCATATCAAATGTTATCATTACAATCAGTAAAGATTTTTAAACTCCATGATATTCCAGAGTAGTTGGTGTTGGCAAAACAAGGATAGACAACTGAGAGGGGGGAGGTGAATCAGTTGTTACCAAAATCAAACTTTTACAACATTAATCAACCTTAAATATCAGATATGATAAATAAAAGTTCCAGCATAAATTAATAACACATCAGAGACACATGAACACCAAGATTTTATATGTGGAAACCCTATTAGGGGAAAAACCATGGTGGATGTTAGTCCACAAGATTATACCCTGTTAGAAGTATAATGAAGAATGAAAAAGGAATGCACTTGCATTCAGGTGCACTTCCTAGAGAAAATTTCTCAAAGGGAAGGCTCATTTCCTTACATAAAATAATCAGATTAAATCCATTTGATGAAGTTGAACTAAGAAAATAGCTTCTACAAAAGCCTAATTACAGTTCCAGTTAGGTGCACAAAAACTTCTACACACTCTAATCTGCTCTTGAATGATTTCAACTTTATTCACACATGCACACCTCTTGCACACACTGATCATTTTCTCTAAATGAGGAAAACAAACACTTATATATATCTGCTATACGGATTTACATCCACTATTTAGTTGGCCTCAAATAAAGAATAAATTACAACGATCGGCCTCAATACATGAATAAATTTCAATGCGTACCAACACAAGTCGATCACAACATAGTGAGAACCCAAACAAATACCTTCAAACACACCAAACAATAAAATATTAATCTTCATGGATCCACAACACACTAACACCATCATGTCGGCCAAGAACATGAAAACTCAAGCACACATCAGAAAAATCTTTGATCATGAACACTTTGATCAATGCAAATGTACAACAAGGATAGAGTACAATCTAGAATCATCCATGAATGTCATAGGAACATGTGCAACACATGAAATTACAAGAATTTCATCTACTTCATCTAGGAACACCATCTATAGAAATTGAATAACTGTAGGAACAAATATCTTTATAACTTCCACAAATCTTGATACGAACCTTAGAAACTTTCAAAAAACATACTAGAAAGCTTCAAAAACAAACCCTTTGAAGCACACCTTCAAATATTCAATGTACATAACTTTCCAACATTCTGAACTTCTCAGCTTCATTGGCTGCTAGTAATATTATTTTTACAATTTTCTTAATATCCTCGACATATATAGCCTTAAGCATCATCAATGCTAATAGTGTTGACATCAATGATAACCATATATCAGTAGTGCAACCAAAAAATCCAACAATCTCCCCCTTTGGTATTGATGGAAACACATGATGTGAAAAATAATTCCACCAACCCAACTAGCTCTTCTCCAACAATCTCCCCCTGAGATTGTGAACTCTTTCTGGTTTCCTTTTCCTCCCATATTTTTCACATTGCTCTTCTCTCCCCAATTAAAATTAATGGAAAAGTTACACATCCTCTGATCACAAGTTTGAATCATCTGACTACTCCCCCTGAGTAGCAGCCACCACAACATCAATCTAGAATAAGATATGGCTATGAATTCATAGACTGATACAAAGACCTACATCTATGTTCTTATCAGGAGGAGAAATCACCCCTAACCTACCTCTGAGGTACTCAAAAGTATCCTTAGGAAATGACTTAGTAAAGATGTCTACAATTTTCTCCTTGATAGGTATATACTCCAATCTAACTTCTTTGTCACTCACTTTATCTCTCAAAAAGTGATATTTGATGGATATATGCTTTGTCTTTGAATGCAGCATTGGATTCTTGGAAATATTAATGGTACTTGAATTGTCACAAAATATGGAAATTGGTTCTTCATACTCAATTTTTACATCTCTCAACATTTGCTTCATCCACAATACTTGGGTACAACTTTTTGCAATAGCAATATATTTTGCCTCAACAATAGACAATGAAACAAAATTCTACTTTTTTGTTTAGCCAAGCTACCAATTTATTCCCTAAGAATAATGCACCACCACTAGTACTCTTCTTTTCATCCACATCTCCTACCCAATCAACATCAGTGAAAGAATTCAGGATAAGATCATCCCTAGGATACCAAAGACCAAGATCAACTATCCCTTTCAGGTATCTAAAAATTATCTTCACAGCAGTTACATGAGACTCTTTAGGATCATCTTGAAATATAGAAACCATGTATACAACATTCATTATATTTGGCCTGGTCTAAGTCAAATAGAGTAATCCACCAATAATTGACCTATATCTTGTTTTATTTTCTTTAGGAGAATCATCGTTCTATGTAATTTTGCATTCGGTGATCATAGGTATACCAATTGGCTTTGAATCTTCCATGCCAAACTTTTTCAATAGCTCTTTCACATACTTAGACTGAGATATGGAAATTCCATCATCTAACTGAGTGATTTGCAATCCTAAAAATAATTTCAACTCTCCTATCATTGACATTTCAAACTCACTTTTCATTTCATTAGTAAACTTCATACACAAATCATCATCACCTTCAAAAATAATGTCATCAACAAAGACTTCAATGGTCAATTCTTTATTCTGATCCAACTTGAAAATACAGATTGCTATCATTTGTACCTTTATTGAATCCAAGCTTCAATAATTATTTATCCAATCTAGCATACCAAGCTCTAAGAGCTTTCTTAAGTCCATATAGAGCTTTTTTTAATCGGCATACCATGTCTTTTTCATCAGTCAATTGAAATGCATCTAGTTGTTCAACATAGACTTCTTCTTCTAGCTCACCATTCAAAAATGCTAACATTACATCCATCTGATATACTTTATAATTCTTGAAAGTATCATAAGAAATAAATAATCTTACTGCTTCAATTCTAGCAACAGGGGCAAAAGTTTCTTCAAAATCAATACCTTCCATCTGTGAGTACCCTTAGCAAACCAGTCTTGCTTTTTTCTAACCACTTCACCTTGCTCATTCAGCTTATTCTGGAACACCCACTTGGTTCCAATCATATTTTTGTTCTGAGGTCTAGGAACAAGATACCATGTATCATTCTTCTCTATCTGCATTAGTTCTTCTTTCATGGCTTCCATCCAATGTTCATCTTTGCATGCTTTAGTGATATTGCTAGGCTCGGCTTTGGAGGTTAGACAGTACTCTTCCAAAATTATTCTTCTAGCTTGCACACCTTTGCTCTTGTCTCCTATGATCTGACTATCAGAGTGATTTATCCTTACATATTTGGGAGTTTTAGGATTTTCTCTAACTTCTTGTTCTTGTGTTCTTTCTTCTGCACTTCTACTAGTCTCTACCTCTTGATTCCCTTGGTTCATTGGAACAATTTAAAGTTGATTATGTGTCTAAACATCATTGTTAGTATTATCATTTTGATCATCTGAATCATATCCACTATATCTAGATGGTCTAAAAACATCTTCATCAACTTTGACATTTGCACTTTCAACCATTTTCTTTAACCTCTTATTAAAGCGTTGGTAAGCTTTACTTTTAGTAGAGTAACCCAAAAATATTCCTTCATCACTTCTAGCATCAAACTTGCCTATATCATCATCTCTCTTGATGTAACATTTGCTTCCATTTTTTTTGAAATACTTGATAGTAGGCTTATAACCAAACCATAGCTCAAAAGGTGTCTTACCAGAATTACTGTTGACATACACCCTATTAATGGTATACACAACAGTACTTACAACTTCTCTCTAATAGAAATGAGGAACATTTTCTTCCAGCATCATGGTTCTAGCAGTGTCTAGAATGGTTATGTTCTTTCTTTCAACAACTCCATTTTATTAAGGGGTCTGAGGAGCAAATAACTGTCTTTGGATTCCATGATCTTCACAGAAAGAATTGAATTCCTGGGAAGAGAATTCACCACCTTTGTCTGATCTTAAAAATTTGATCTTCTGACCTATCTCATTCTCTACTATAGCTTTGAAACTTTTGATATTTTCTAATGCTTCATGTTTTTCTCTAAATAAAGCAACACATATCATTCTAGAATAATCATCAATGAGGAACATAAAATACCTTTCACCTTGTAGGCTTCTGATTCTAGATGGACAGTATAGATTAGTATGTATCAAATCCAGTACTCCATTAAAGCTATATTGTTTTCTCCAAAAAAAAATTATTTTCTGCTTTCCCATCTGACATTCCTTGCACATAGTGTTAGTAGGCTTCACTAACTTAGGAAGATAGTTGACTGCTTGAGTAGTGCTTATCTTGACAATGTTATCAAAGTTCACATGAGACAACCTCCTATGCCATAACCAACTTACATTAATCTGAGCAATTAAGCAACTTTCACTAGCAACAATCAAATGAAAGATATTACCTTTTGTCTT
Organism: Sequoiadendron giganteum; assembly: GCA_007115665.2. Taxonomy (NCBI): domain Eukaryota; kingdom Viridiplantae; phylum Streptophyta; class Pinopsida; order Cupressales; family Cupressaceae; genus Sequoiadendron; species Sequoiadendron giganteum. The sequence goes on from CM021102.1 coordinate 454,544,212, forward strand.
TATACCTAAAGCAATCATATTTCCATAAATTCCCCTTATTCTACACTTACCATCCTTGAATTGAAGATTGTAACCCTTTTCTACCATCTATCCAACACTTAACAAGTTATGCTTTAAGCCTTCTACATAAATAACATCATCAGTATTATGCTTACCACCAAAATAATAGTGCCTTTTCCATGAATCACACCAGAAGTGTTGTCTCCAAATCTTACAACACCACCATCATAGTCTTCCAAGCTTACAAACTTGCTTTTGTCACCAGTCATATGATGTGAGCATCCGCTGTCAATTACCCATTCATCTTTTTCTTCATTTTTTATTGCAAGAGCTTTCTCAACATTCACATTACTAGTAGATTCAGTCGACACCTGACCATTTTCTTTGATAGCAATAAATACCCATTTATCTTCATTTCTAGTTTCTTTATCAGATTCTTCATCAGTTACACCTTCTTCAGCATAATAAAATTTCCTTTGAAATCTAGTCTTCTCAGGTTTGTATTTGGAAACTCTTTTAAGACATCTAGATGCAAAATGACCTATTTAACTACAAGAAAAACATTTAATAGGTAACTTTCCTTTGTCCTTACCATGACCTTTGGCTTCTCTTTTCACAATCAATGCTTCCAGTTCTTCTAATTATCTTTCTTCATCTTCAATATTTTTGATTTCATCTTCATATTTGAATGTCCTTTTAGAACTCTCACCTAGATTGTATATATGTTGGCTTTTTCTGTATACTGTCACTTTGAATGGAGATTCAGTCTTAGGAGTGGATTCACCAAATTCACTCAGCTCAAATGCAACAAGTTTTCCAATCAGCATGTCTCTTGTAATATTTGTCACTGTCCCAAGTTCATCAATAGCATGAGCTCTTGTTTTGTAGGAGGGAGACATAGATCTAAGTATCTTATCCACAACTTCTTCATCATCCAAGGTTCCACCGAAACATCTAATGTTCATCACCAGTTCATTTATCTTTTGAGAAAAAGAGAGGATATTCTCATCTTCACTCATCTTCAAGTCTTCCCACTTTCCTTTTAGACTTTGTAGCTTAGCACTTTTGACTAGTGCATCTCCTTCATACAATGTTTCCAATTTTTTCCAGATCTGGTATGCATTGTTCAATCCTAACACATTTGTCATCTTTGAATTTGTCAAAGCACTCAATAATGCTTAAATAGCCCTAGTATTAGCTTATGCTTGCTTGATCTCATCTTCAAAGGACAAACCATTCTGAGGAATAGTATATGCACTTTGTGTCATCTTCTAGAAAGGTTCTCCAATGCACTTCAAATGACACTCCATTTTGACTTTCCATAAGGAGTGGTTTGTACTATTGAATCTAGGACTATCCTTCTTGTATGATGCCATCTTAGATCACCTCAAGCTATTAGGCTTCTACAGAGGAACTAGCTCTGATAACAATTGTCGGAAAACCAAGGATAGACAACTAAGAGGGGGGGTGAATCAATTGTTACCAAAATCAAACTTATACAACATTAATCAACCTTAAATCTCAGATCTGATAAATAATAGTGCAAGCATAAATTAATAACACATCAGAGACACATGAACACCAAGATTTTATATGTGGAAACCTTGTTAGGGGAAAAACCACGGTGGATGTTAGTCCACAAGATTATACCCTGTTAGAAGTATAATGAAGAATGAAAAAGGAATACACTTGCATTCAGGCACACTGCCTAGAGCACATTGCTCAAAGGGAAGGCTCACTACCTTACATAAAATAATTAGATTAAATCCATATGATGAAGTTGAACTGAGAAAAAATCTTCTACAAAAGCCTAATTACAATTCCAGTTAGGCGCACAAAAAATTCTACACACTCTTTCACACTCTACTCAAACTTCTTCACACTCTGATCTTCTCTTGAATGATTTTTGAAATTTATTCGCACATGTACACGTCTTGCTCACACTGATCATTTTCTCTAAATGAGGAAAACAAACACTTATATATATCTCCTATATGGATTTACATCCACTATTCAGTCGGCCTCAATACATCTATAAATTTCAATATGTACCAACACAAGTTGGTCACAACATAGTGAGGACCCAATCAAACACCATAAAACATGCCAAACAATAAAATATTAATCTTCATAGATACACAACATGCTAACACCATCATATCATCCAAGAACACATCGGATAAATATCCGATCATGAACACTCTAATCAATGCAGACATATAGAAAGGATAGAGTATGATCTAGAATCATCCATGAATGTCATAGGTACATGCACAACACTTGAAATTAACATAATTTCATCTGCTTCATCTAGGAACACCATCTACAGAAACTGAATAACTATAGGAACAAAGATCTTCATAACTTCCACAAATCTTGATGCGGACCTATAAAACTTTCATAAAACATACTAGAAAGCTTCAGCAACAAGCCCCTTGAAGCACACCTTCATATCTTCAATGTACAGAACTTTCCAACATTCTGACCTTCTCAACTTCAGTGGCTACCAGCAATATTAGTTTTATAATTTTATCAATATCCTTGACATATACAACCTTAAGCATCATAAATGCTAATAGTGTTGACATCAATGAAAACCACATATCAGCAATGCAACCACAACATCCAATAGTGTGATACAAATGATGGTGAGGTGTTGGATTCATTTTCTAATTCAACTAAAATTTATGATGAACCTATCCTAGATCTAGATTATGAAAAGATATGAATAATAACTATTGAGAATATTTTTGAACAATTTTTTATGTACACTCAATGTTGGATTGATGATTATTGTAAAAATTTAAGAAAATCTTAGATAAATCCTACATACCCGCTCAATATAAAGAAGAAACATAGAGAAGGTGAATCTGGGTATGAGAATCCTACTAAAAATAAAGGAAAGCTGGTAAAGTAGCTACAACTGGACATGTTGAGGAGAGAAATTCTAAGGCCCTAAGCTAGATATTTTCATTGGATCCAGTTAGCCAGAATAAAGAAGCTATGTCTAGTAAGGTCAAAATAATAGTAAATCCTAGGGAAAAATCTTCTTCCATAGAAAAGCCAAAAATTCAACCTATGACTGATGAAGGGGAGAGAATGAAAACACACAATTATGCTCAAACAAGGTCAACATCTCAGAGGGTTGTAGAATTATTCACTTCTCCCCCTTAGTTAATATGACAATAATAAAGAAAATACTGAGAAGGACTCATGTGATTCAAGAAGAGAGTTCTGATCTAAATGAAGAACAAATCAGAGAATAGTGTGAGAAATGGACTGCCATGATGAAACAGGTAGAAGAAAAATAATCTAAGGAGAAACCCATAGTACAACCAATGGCGGAAGAAGTTCTAGATACATCGTCAATTCTTATAGACATTAAAGAAGAAGAATTCATAAGAGGAACACTTACCCAAGAGTTGAGAAACCATGAGGAAATTAATGAAAAATAAATAGGGGATACTATAAGAATCCTATGGACAATATTATTGGTGAAGATACAATTGATTCCCAAATTCTTCCATGAATTAGTAGAAATGATGTTGAACAACCACAAGTTTTTGAGAAGTTAGGAGAAGACTGAGATGACAGTGAAAATGTAGAGCCTTCACAAACCTTGGATGGTGGGGTGAGAAATGAAGAGAATCCTAGTCTATTAGGATAACAAGAAAGTGATACCCCAAGGATTGGTGTTGAGCACATGGATGGATAGGAAGACATAAGTCTTGAGAATGAAGAGACGGTGTCAAATCAAGGTATTCTAGAATCCATTCTAGTGATTATTGAAGATGTTCTAGTTACAAGAGGCATGACAGGAAATTTTGATGGTTTAAAAGGAGAAGTTCCTAAAAATGCAAGTAATCAAGAACAAATAAATGTTGAAGAGGTAGAACATAATGAAGAAGCATCTGATTGGTTAGTCAAGGATATGGCTCTACTTTTGGAGGCAGAAATGGTTCCTCTAGATCTTAGAAGCTTAACACAAGAAGTGCAAACCCCTAAACCTATGCGAAGAGCAAAGACAAAACATGTTATGCAAAGGAATGTAGATGGAGGAAGAACACTCCATATAGATACCCCTATGGTAGATAAAATCAAGCATGAGATGACACCTATGGATTATAAGGTGACAACTATTAATGTTAGACATTCATCTTGGGGACAAGAATTAGAAGAGATGAAAATGGATTTAGAGACAACTGTCATCGAGTTTTAGAAAAGTAAACAAAAGAAAAGAGAGTTGAAAGAACAAATTTCCTACCTAAAAAAAATTATCAAGTCATTATCCCAATCTGATCAAGCACATGCTCAATTGCCTCAAAATCCAATACTTATGTCTAAGGAATAGGTAGATTATATTGCTACACTTCAACATAACTTAAGTGTATTTGAAGAATGGATGGAGTACTTGGTGAGGCAAGGAGAATAAGTAATCACAAATGCAATTGGGAAGCATAAGGAGGCATACCTTTGGTTTGAAAAATCCAAGAGACTAGAAGGAGAATGTAGATTTCACCAAGAACAAACTAATGTTGAGAGGTGAAACTTAAAAGCTCTTATTTAGGAAAATGTCCAAGAGTTGGTGAATGAGAAGATAACCATAGAACAAGAGGTTTTGATGTTTGAAAAATGGAAGGAACAAGTGAATTGGAAAAGTGATGCTTTAGTATAATGTGTGGAAGGATTTGGAAAGGTCATTGAAAGATGTAATAAGTTGATTGAAAAAGATCAATGTTTCATTGAGATACTAGCATGGCATAGTTGTGATCCCCTAACTTTAGGGTTGGGTGATAAAGAGAAAAAATATTTCAAGGAGTGGCTTGAAAGAGTAAATAAGGACCATGTTCATTCATTAAATCGGGAGGTTATTGATGAAATTATAAAGTGCAGGAGTGCCATGGTCAAATATGAGATAGAGAAGATGTAGAGAAATGGAAACATCCTCTAGATATCAAAAGATTATACTAGGCTTAATTACAGCTATAAACTAATCCAAGGGATTTCAAAAGAATGTATGCATCAAGTATTGGTTGCTTTCTAGGAGTATCAATAGAAGAAAGGTGAAGATGAGTCTTTAGACTCATATTTCCATGAAGAAGGATAAATAACCGGATACTGGATACCGAAGGTTTAGCACAAGAATATACTTTGAAATGGGATTTTTTAGGTTGTTCCTAATCCCGATGAAGGTGGCTTGTTCTGGAGTTTGAAGAGTACCAATGGTATTGTTTAATGCAAAGAATTTGTGAGCCATAGTTTAAGTTGGAGGTCGATGCTAATGAAGAAGTCGAGACTTTGACTTTGTCTAGAATATTCTAAGGACAATTGGCATCTGCCATGAGCTACTTTTTTATTTATTGTTTATGATTCTCTTTAATGGACCTAAGTTCAAAATTTTTGGCATTGCTCCTATAAAAGGCCGCTTATTGCTTAAATTGTATTTTAGGTTTAGAATTTTTGGATGTCAAAGAACCAAAACTTCTTTAAGTTTTATTATTTTTCCTTTTTTTTTTCCATTCCAAATTAAATTCTTGTATGTTTCATTAGAAGATAATCAATATTAGAACCAATTTAAAAGCTATTTCCTGATATGAAATCTTACATAGTTGATTATTTGTTCTTGTTAGACAATTTTGTGTTTTGTGTTGTTTAAGGGTGCATACAAACCCTATCTGGTGTCAAATAATCCCTCCTTTCTTTAAAATATTGCATAAGTCTATGCTTAGTTGTGAAGCAATCTGGTGACGTATGGAATGGTTTGCTCTAGTTTGGTTAATTCTTGAGGCATGCATGGATAATACGTAGGGGTGATCCCACAAAGCTAGTTTACAATTTCTGAGAGGAACTGATTTTTGCTGAAATCACATATTTTTAGAAAATATAATGATTTAAGCCTTTAAAATTTCCATTTTAAGGATTACAGTTGAATATGGTTTGATCAAACCACCTTAGATCAAACCCCCTTGGATAGAACCTCGCTAGTTTTAAACCATACTTATAAATGAGTCTCCTTTACACTTATCAAAATGCTGATAAAAAATCACTTTTGATTTACCTTTTAGGGGGTCAAATGAATTCATTTTAAATTTATTTCAAATTATTATGGTATTACTCAAAATGAGCTATCCCATGAATGTTATTTTAATATGTTTTGGTTTTATTATGTATGTGTTTTTTTAGTTTTATTAAACATAGGTTTTTCACCAAAAATCAAGCTCTTTGTTTTGCACATGTGGAAAAATAGAAAATTATCAAAATAAATTTTTAAAAAATATGTCTATGCTAGGTATTGATGTCCTTGATCCATTAAAAAAATAAAAATTGAATTTTGATACATACAAAAAAAGTTATGTTGTATATAGTCCGCCTATGTCTAAATTGCAATTGGTTTGACTTCAAAACTCTATTAAGGAAAAAATATTCAATCAAAAACCATGAGACCAAATGAAAGTGCTATATATCATAGTTACAAATCTAAATTCAAAAAAATTAGAATTTTATCCTTCATAAAAAAAACGTTATGTTGTATACGGTGAGCGTCACTTTTTAAAAATGTTGTTTTTTGAAAAAAACTAGTTTTCGTGGGAGATGGAAAAAGAAGTGTAATATTATTAAAATAAAATTGAAAAATATATTTTTAGAATCTACAAACAAAATGTGATGAGACTCTAGTTTGAAACATCTTCAAATTCCTCATGGTTTAGCTGCTATAGGTGCCTGAATGTGAAGATTTAGTTAAAAATAATACTTTCAATGTCCAATTTGGCCAAAAATTGTAAACCTCTATTGTGGGATCACCCGTAGGAGAAACTTTACTTTTTCAATAAATTTGATACTTACTTTTAGAAGAGATGTTTAAATTTCAAAAAATGTTTCAAAAAAAGAGATGAATGAATAGATTTGTTTTGCAAATCTTTTGATTCCATGATATTGCTACATGCTTAAAGCTAAATCTACTTAAGTGAAAGCAAGTTATTTGGAGTTCATGAAATTTTATTATAAATTTGTTGATTTCATGAAGTTTTTAAATGACTGGAACAAGATTATCTTTTACCTATCCCTATGATTCCTTTGAGAAAAGATAAAAAAAATATTTACCCTCGTTATTAACAATATTATCACAATGAACCCTGATATGAACTTAGTATTGTCGAGACCTGACATAAAAGAGTCTTGGAATTAAGCTATGTTATCCTAATATTTAGGTTGTACTTGTTCAATATTTCAAGTAAAGATAGGTTCCCACATTCTATCTGTGAGGATTTATATGCATTGTTGGTGTGCGACTAACATAGTGATCAACAAACACCATGGACAATAGAATTCCAAATTTAAATAGAAAACCAAACAAGGTAAAAAAAAAGTGGTGAGGATTAACTCAGAATATAAAGTAATTGCAACACCACAAACAATAGGCTCGCTGCTAGAGGGCTCACTACCCAAAAGAAAGAAGGGCTCACTACCAAAGGCTTGCTACCAAATTACAAATAAAATAAGAAAGAAGAGTGTTACAATGAGAAAGTCATCTTAATGCAATAGAAAATATATGTCACAACATCACCAACACATTTGCAGTCTCTATGAAGATTGTAGACACCTTACACTCACTACTTCTAGTGGTCTAACTCATTAATCTCCCACTGCACATCACAATTTTTCACTTCATGAATTTGCAATTAGAATCACACACTTCATGAGACAATTATCAATCAACTCATTACTTATTTATACCTTTTTCAACCTTGAAAAAATTCTCCACTGTCTGCTATGCACCTCAACCATACAAATTCAAATTAGGTCAGCACTAAGCATTCCCAAGGTGGAAAGGAATGAAAGTAGACCACACAAAATTTTAACTCAGACCCAAATCATAAATATACACCATGCCACACTTCCACAATTTTACAAGCAAATCCTCAATTAATGTAAACACCCAAGGTCAACCAAACCAATGTAAACACCATTAAAATTTAAGTACATGCTTCCTCAAATCCAAAGATGACTCACATACCACACACAACACTTTAATACAATCTAGAATATTCCAAAAACACCCTAAAATCCAAAAAAATCCTTCACAACAACTTTAACCTAAATAATGTACACACCCAGTACACTCAGACAACCTTTCATACACTATAACTAAAAAATCACCTTACAAAGCACCAACCTACTAACAAATTCAACTAAAGGTAGATATGAAACTCATCAGAAAAATTCCAAAACCACAAGACCAGAAATCAAACTACGGAGAAATGAAAAGAAAAATCATTTCTCCCAGACACCACTGAAATACAGTCCACACATTATTGAAAATAACTTCTTCTACACAACTATTTCCAAACCAAGAAATTATATATATATAACCTTTTAACACCTTTGAACACATATTCAAACAACACAAGTAGATCTTCAAGATAGAAGAAATGTGTACCAAAACTAGAACACTGCACTATACACCTGAACACCTCTGCAACATACTATTTTCCTCTTATTCAAATTTTCTCAAAATAATTTGGAAACAAAGCACTAGAGACACATAGTCATCAGGTTTAGCACTTCATTATCATTACCAATAGAATCTTATCAAAGAAGAACTAGAGGTTGACACCAATAGCACTTACTAATGACAACATAATGAAACTAATCAAACCATTATCAAAACTTCTCAATCATTACTATTCATCAATGACAACACAAACACAAGCTTACAACAATCTCCCCCAAGCTTGTTGACATCAATGAAAACACCAACTATTCATATTTTCATTTTTGGTGGCATTTTACTGATTCAAATTCAAATTGCAATTGTCAGGTTTTGGAATCTAATTTTCGGGAAATTACATAAACACCTATAAATGCATAGTATTTTTATCATTTGTATTCTAACATGAATGATCTAGCATTAAGGAAAAATTCAAGATTAAATATCATTTTCAAGAGCATTCAAGAGTAGATTTATCATTCATTTATTGCAGCAATCAAGATCCTAACATGATGTTCAAGTTTATGTGTGTTAATGTCATCCTATGAAGGCTAACATGAATTTTTGATCCTAAAGAATCCAAACATTTCAAGTATCCAAATCCATCAAGCAAAGCAAGATCAAGTTCCTTGGAGTGATGTATCTAACTTTAGTCCTCTAAGAGAAGCCATTGAAGAGTGGTGAGTTGTAGCAAGAATTTTTCATTCATCATCTCCTTCTCCTTTTCATTATATTTCTATCAAGGTTTAATTACCAAACTGGGTTTTGACCAAGGAAAACCCCCATACAAAACAAAAAAAAATTCCTCTTTGTGTATGTGTAGGTTATAGGTTGATGAAGAATTGAAGAGATCTTGAAGGAGAAATTTTGCATTATTGCACAAGTTGTCATCATTTTTTTCAAGCAATAGAAACTAAGTTGCAAAATTTATTTCCAAATTTTGACAGTGGGACCTGTGTCAAACCAAAGACAAGATCCATCATCAAAGGACTATAAAAAGTTATTTTAGAAGCCATAACAAGGACCAATTCACTGAGGGGTGAATCACTCTCTCAACAACTCTCAAGAAAATCTTTTCATGACAAGTACATGCCATCAAATCCTTCTCATATCTACCTAAAAACTATCATTTATGTTTTTGTACATTCAATAATATCCATTATAGGTATTAGGTACTGTTATTCATTTAGTTTGAGCATTTCAAATCATTTCAATTTAGTTTTTGTTGTTTCTTATTATCCTAAGGACTGAGATCCAAGTTTGATTGGCTCACCATTGAGGTTGAAAGTCAATATTTACACCTTGTGATATCTTTCCTAATGAATTTCATGGGGAAAGACACCTATTAAGAACCCTAAAGTTTTATAAACATCACACAATCATAAAAAAAAATTGGATTCCTTTTCTCTACATTTCAGTAAGCATTACCTTGACTATAGGCACTAAAATTTCATTGGAAGAATGTCTCACAATTAGACGATGATCATGAAAAGATGTATAATTTATCTTATTCTAATGTTGTTGGAGGTCTTATCTATGCAATAGTATGTATAAGAATAGACATTTCTGAATTAGTGGGAGTTATACATAGGTTTATGTCCACACTTTTATCTCATTTCTTCCTATTTTAGTCATATTTAGGTATGTTTGCATTAGATTATATCTAGAGTTAGGACTTCTATGCTATTGCTAATAATTATTGGGAAGTGTCTAAGCATCTCTAGGTGCCTTGGGAAATATTAATTTTAAGTAAATTTTAAACCCCTTTGCTCTTAGAAGTCAAGTTTTTAATCAAATGTTCTAACTATCAAAGTTTTTTATAAAATTTACATTTTACATCTCAACCTTGAACCCCAAAGTACAACGATATCAAGTTTTCTTTGGACATATGTATGCAAGTAATGAATTGAGGAAATAATCTAAACCCCAAAGCCATTTATGCTAAAACTTAAAAATAGATATGAAAATCATAGTGCAACTATGGGTTATAAAATTTTCCCTAGGTTCAACCCTTGAGCATTATATTTGAACCTTGGCATGTATTGACATTTTGAGACACACCTATAGATTGTAAACTTTCATTAAACATTGAGCATTCATACATCACACAAAAATTGTAAATCATAATATTTAAAAAAAAATACAAAATATTTGAACCTTGAATCTCACCCTTCTATACACTTTAGAATTTATTTTTGAAATGAGACACAACATGAAAATTACAATTCAACCCTAAATTTTATTTTGGAGTATACAAACATTCAAATCCACATGTGAAGGGGTTTATTAACCCTAACACTTCATTTTTCACCCATTTATCTTGTGTCTTGGATTGATTGAATGTAATCTCAAGATTTTGATAGTAAAAGTGTTTAGTTATTGGTAATCTAGTGATCTCACATCCAAATCTCAACATTCTTAGGTTCTTCTTTTAGTTCCCCTTTGTATTTTTTTATTTACTTTAACATTAGCTTTTTGGCATTCTTACTTCAATGATGATGTCATTTTTTATTTGTATCTTGCATTTCCACCTTATTTTAAATCTAGTTGAAAATGTTAATAATTTTTTTCTGGTATGTTTTAGAAGTTTATAGACCTCTCTATGTAATTTAAATAACTAAAACTCTAATTGAATTTTTATATATAGGGAATCTTTGTAGATTAAAAATTTAAAACTAGAAAAGAAAATGTGTCAATTGAATTAGAAAAAATCCTTGAACCTCATTGAAAAATCTTTATTGAAGCAAAGAGGATTGAATGGAAAGAAAACCATGAGTTAAATATTTTTTCCTAAGAAGTGGGGATATTTTATACTTCTCAAATTAATTATTTCATTGTTTGGGACAAATTTTTAATTCACACCTCAATCATCGAATACAAATCATTCATAAGATCTTAGATCTATATATTTTGTGATTTAAGCTTTACTTATAAACTAAAATTGTAAAGTGAAAGAGTAAATATTCCTCAAACCCTTAACCCTATTCACATCTAGACTTCAATATTTAAGCTTAATCATATATTTTCATTTATAGAAGGAAAATAAATTGAAGCCTAAATTTCAAACCCTTCACTACCTTGAGCTAAATTTCAAAGTGGTGTAAAATGTAATTTTATCCAAAAGCTTAACTCACTTGAAAACTAAAAATATTTAGCCTTTTCCTAAGCACTTATTTGTATTTTACACCTAATATGAACTTCATGGCTAGAAAATACATTAAAAAATTTAAGTTTCATAAATTAAATGATAGTTTGATGGTACCCATCTCACTGTAAATGTTCAAAACCTAATTGAATTTGAGCTAATAGATGAGAAAGGGGTTTTGTGTTGTAAGAAGCCCACACAACCTCTATAGAGGTATGAAACACTTGGTGCAAGTAAAAAAAATAGTTTTTGGGGCAAAAAAATAGTTATAGGTAAACAAAACTATGCTACAAAAAAACATAACTAAATTGCAACTAAACCATTTGTTGCTAAATGAATGGAAACTATGTTATAGGTGCAATAGTCAAATTTTATAGGAAAAAAATATATATATGCTGTAGGAAAAAATAATATGTTGTAGGGGTTTAACCACACAATACCAAATCACAAAGCACCCAAATGTTCATGAACAAAAAATAACCCATTTCTAGAGTAGCAACTTATAAAAATTTATCATTCATAAGAAACACACATAGTCCAGGAAAGAAATATTTTTCAAAGATTAATATTTTATTGTACCTAACTCAAATAATAGTCATTTATATTCATTTACATTCTTTTATAGTACTAGGCCAAAATATGGCATTCCCTATTTTTCATCTTTCTTGGTGTTTATTTGTTACATGCTCCTCTATTCTTCTTTGTCTTCCTCTTCTCTATTTTGTAGATTTTTGTGGTGAAATAACTTAAAAAATAGAATAATATGATAGGAAATATGCTACAAATAATTGACAATAATTGATAATAACAAACCACTTTGAGGGGCCAAGCCTCCAAATACACTGAGAATAGAGTTCATAATATGATCATGAAATAAGACTCACTACTTCCTATATATACCTTACTTATATGCCTATGATATCACCTAAGCCAGCTTAGATAACCCTATATAAGCTCTAGGTTGACATGATTAACTAAATGATAATATAATAATGATAATATGACTTGATTAAGAGCTAAGATAGCCACAAGATGACTATTCATGACCCAATGTACTCTAATATTAAGGACGTAGCTGTTGGGAAATCTTGGTCATCTTAGATAAGTATCTAAGATATGTAGTTCCTTAGGTAACTTTAATTTCAATTAGATTGCCTCAAAAACATGTACAACTATGTCACAAAGAGGAATCAAACATAGTTAATTTCCTACATTAATCCTTTTGAGAGAAACTTATGCAAATTTAGTTTCAACAACAAACATTAACATATTCTAACCAAAAAACATGAAACATGAAAGATGGGATAGAACACACAGATTTACGTGGGGAAAACCCTTTCCGGTGAAAAACCCTACACTCCAAAAGCCCAGATTGCCATTGTATTATTTATGCAACAGAGTAGTTACAAATACAACTCAGGCACTAAGCCTTTACAAAGATTACATCTTGTTTCATTCTAGAGACAAACTGGCAACAACCCTGTGACAAGAGTTTCCCTCTCTCCTTTTTACACTTCTCTGATCAACCTCTCAGTCCATTACAACCTTTGCACTATTACAATAATCTCACACAGTATACATAGAAGATTCACAAAGAAAGGTTTCACAATCGAATCATAGAGAGAGGGTGGAGTCACCTCTTAGAACAACATAGTCATCCTACAACTTCCAACACCAAACATACAAAGAGCGTTCCATTATTTTCACATTTTCAAATGGTCTATTGATCTTCCAATGCTCACAATAGTCTAATTGCAAACAGTTTACATTCTGCTTCTCCCATTTGTCCACAACCAACCATGTAGGACAATCATTTGGTCAGCCAAGTCAACATTCTCCATCTAGCCAGATAAATTCAAATTCCCACTACTCTATCGAAGCCAAGACACAACACCCTCGTGGTGTGGCGGTGACTACACCACACCACCACAAGCTCCTCCAAGTCCTATCACAGTGTGGCAATATACCGTGCTACCACTCCCTAGGTTGAAGGTTTATGCAGTATGGTGGTATCACCGCATTACCACACCTCTACATGAAAGCTCCTGCAGTATGGCAATATCACCACGCTACCGCTAGATAGTCACAAGGCTCTCACAGTATGGCGGTATACTGCACTACCACTCAACTGTGAAAAGGTTCCCACGGTATGGCAGTATACACCACACTATCACATCTCAGCTAGAAGGCTCCCATGGTATGGCGGTAACCATGCTACCGCACCTCTCTCACCATATTACCTAGTGGTATAGTGGTACAAACATGAACGTAATAATTATGCAATTCAGACAGACATCTCAGCGGTCACACCGATATTTCTCTCTCAGAGGTTTAGGCCTAGTCAAGATTTAGTAGGCGAATGTTATGTAAATGAGATGGGAGTAGCGAGGCTCAAAGTGTGAGAATTATTGTACATCGTATTTCACCAGCGTTCACCTTTCCCGCTCATGTAATTGGTGTCCTCTTCCCATATTTCCATCTCCTTATATATCGTAGAGAACTTTTCATTATTTTACATAGTTCTATAGATCTTCTAAAATCAATGCATGTCACATGTTAGAAAATTATTAGGCTTCCATTCATTCTCTTCCCTTCCCTTAAGGGTAAATAATATGATATCTATAAAAGGATGAATATATGTTTTCTTATATTTTCTATTCTTTAAAACAAAAACAATGTATTTCTTAAAGTAATACTCCATGATCAACCCTTGACAATGATAGATCTTGAATGAAAGTGAGCTTGAATACTTGTAAAAAAACTTTAATGCTACTCCAAAGCTTCAAATTTGTTGATTACTTGCTCTTGAATGCTCTCATGAAGACTCTTGAATGCTTGGATCTTAAGAATGGCTCTTGAAAATGCTTGTATAGATTAGCTAGATGATAAAAATGACTTAGAAACTTGCTTTTATAGGAATTAACACCTAATTAACTATTATCTAGATCTCAAAGGCCAACATCCACCAAAAATTTAAATTTGAGACACACAATTCCAACAATCTTCCACTTGACGAAGATCACACTAGCACCTCCAAAGCACTCTAAGATCACATTGGCACCACTAGTTCAAACCCTGTTTAATAGAATTCAAGACACCCAACCAACAAATTTCCATAGATAACAATCTACGAGACAATCTTCAACAAATTAAAGTATCCAACTGTAATTAACTGTCCAACATTGTAACCAATGATAGTCATCCATGAAACCACATAGATCTCAAACATGCTCTCATGCTCCATCAAGACTTCTACAACAACATCTATATGTCAACCATTCAGGCAACAATCCCTACCATCCTCGAACATGCCACCTATGGAATAAAGGAACAAACCAAGGTGAATATGCACTAGACGAATAAACACAAGCAAAAGATCCCAATGATATCAACAATAAGATGCTGCCATCACTCCAAAAAACAAGATAAAAAAATCAGCTAGAACAACAATCAAACTGAATGCTTCTATCCAGCTGATAAACCCACATGACTAAAAATAGCACCCACAACAAGTGCTAGCTCATCCAATCACACATACCTTCAAGGTATCCACATTAGTAAACTCATGCCAGTAGCACAACCAACCCATCAACCGCAGATACAAGCACCATGTACAAACCAATCGAAGAATACCAAACACATCCAGGTACTCCCACTGCATAGGTAATGCCAAATCTAGAAGATCAAAGGCATAAAAACTATACCAATAACAATACATAGAAAATTTAACCAATGTAGTACCAAGGAAACATCCACAATGATATGCACAACCTACAACCAACTGCTACAAGAATCATTTCTCTCAAAAGTCTTCTAGAGTTCTTTCAAGTTATTCAACACCCAACATAGAGAAAGATAAAGAACTTCCAAGTTACCACTCAAAACTTGAGTGAAAACAAAAGCTCCGACCAAATCTCAAACCAATGTAAAATGAAATCAAACTTCTAGGAAGACAACCAAGACCAAAGAGAGAAACTTTGCACAACATATACCTGTAGAACATCCTCCTACATACACCTCTAAAAGCCAGCTCTGTCAAGTATGATCTCCTTCACATCCCAAAGGAAAATCCATAACAACACCCAACTGTTCAAACTTAACATATGTAGCATGTAACCAATCATGGATGTAAGCATCTCAAAGAAGATCAAACTACTTCATTTCCCATTTCATGAAAACAACCCATATAACTATCTCCTACTAGTTCTCATCACTAAATGATATAACACAAAAGCTCAAGGAGATAAACCATGTTGTCCACCTTCCACTATGAATCCTCCAAAACCTTAATACAACAATTTCAAGATCCATATCATGAAAGAAAGCATAAAACACATCCGAAAGATATAATGGGAAAATACCTCTCAAATAGACTTCACTGCCGAGAAGACCAAGAGTGGAAAAATAAAATGCTCCTCCAAGAGATACAAGCCACCATGACTTACCCAAGAGCAATCTCCTCATTGGCCTCTGTTGAACTCACATCCAACCAAGGTGTAGGCTACTTAGAATTTGAACTATAATCAACACCTTTCTCAAAATAATTTCAGCCTCACCTTATTATCCATGTATCCATGAACACCAGCAACCGATCATCTCATGCTAAACTCCAATTTGCATTACTGCACTTAACATGAAGTTCTCAAGCATATGACCAATGTACTCAAAACATAGAGAAAATCTAGACCACTATCAAAGCTCCAAACATATGAAATAGGAACTTATCATGACACCATGATCTACACACCCCCCTTAGGAGATACCATGCTCCAAGTGACTTCACCACGGTCTCAAGAGCAAAGCCTCATGCCAAAACTCTAATGCGCAATCAAGAGTATAACATGAAATCAAAAAAAATGAACTCCAAACCAACATCACCTATCAAGAACCACCAACACCTCAGCCAAAGACACCAAATGTCCTCCATGGTTTAAATATGTTGCACATCCTCAAATATTGCCCATGTAAATGCGAAAGAACTCTTCTACAACAATAGGATCTGAGAGTCACTCCTAGTAACATCTGCAACACTAAAGAAGATTATTCACCACTAAGTTATGAACCCACAGTCATTGCTAAATATCCCACTGAACTGTGATACTGAGATTTCCAAGCATCATGACCAACCATCTCCAAAACTGAAAAAACTTTGAGGTCCACAAACATATAGTTGTACTGCTAATTATCCTAAGTGAAACCAAGATCTCATAAGTAAGGAGATTCACCATGCTACAGGACTCCATGATTCACTTATCATCCATCCTCTTACCTCAAAATAGCCACACCACTACACAAATGACCACATACAAGGCCAGCTTACAAGTCTGCATAAACGCTTAATCAAATTGCGTGGATATAGACAGTCCAATTCTAGGTTGTCTCACTACAAACATATGGGTAAAGACAAACCACAACATTGCACAACTCATAGATCCAATAAATGAAACATAAAGACTAACAATCACATCAATGTCTTGCACAATATGAGGTCTCATAAGAGAAAAAACATGTAGACACCCTGACTCAAACACCGAATCAAGTACAAATCTGATTTTCCAATTATGTCCACACCAAGCACAAGAGTACATGAATCCATCAAGCATTACCATAGAATGATGAGTGACTAATCACATACCAAAAATTTCTATGCAGAGAAAGAATCACACCTTCTCTCACCATGCACAAAGCATGCAAGTAGAGTTGCAACTATCTCATCCAACAGCACCCTGAGGAAGAACGAGTCTAGAAAATAGCTCTTCAGTAGATCCACAAAACAACAAGTTTCCTTGACCATGTAAAACTTTTAAAACCATAAAAAATATCAAATTACAATACATCCTTAAAAAAGGAACAACAATTCAGGAACCCCAAGCCCATTTCAAGCCAACTACAAAACCACCAATATGAACATGCATCTGAGAAAGAGATAGGCTATTCCAGAAGCATTCAAATTATATAATGATTAACTCCATAGCCTTTATGCATTCAAGGCTAACAAAAAAATGCCTTCCAACACTGGGAAACATCGCCCAGCATAAGCACTCTCTTCCATCGCTGAGAAACAACCCACACCTCTCCATATTATGAGGGATCCTCTCACATAGACACGCAATATGAAAGCTTTACTGATACATAGCCATGAAGAAAAGAAATCCACCTCATACATCAAGGTTATACTGCTGCCAACTAGGAGACACAGATCACAACAATTCAATATGACAAACTCCATTGTCTCCACCTTCACCATCCTTCAAGATGCATTTTGTCTCTGTATACCACAAGACTTCCACTCACCAAAGGATCAATACAACAACTGATTCCTTTGGATTTCCTCAAGCTTGAGAAATATTCGCAGGAGAAATACCCAGAACCAACAACCAAAAGAAGGCTTTGATACCACTCGTTGGGAAATCTTGGTCATCTCAGATAAGTATCTAAGATCTGTAGTTACTTTGGTAACTTTAATTTCAATTAGATTGCCTCAAAAACAAGTACAACTATGTCACAAAGTGGAATCAAACACAATTAATTTCCCACATTGATCCTTCTGAGAGAAACTTATGCAAATTCAGTTTCAACAACAAACATTAACAGATTCTAACCAAGAAACATGAAACATGAAAGATGGGACAAAACACATAGATTTACATGGGGAAAACCCTTTCAAGTAAAAATATCACACTTCAAAATCCTAGATCACCATTGTATTATTCATGCAAGGGAATAGTTAAAAATACAAATCAAGCACTAAGCCTTTACAAAGATTACATCTTGTTTCATTCTAGAGATAGACTGGCCGCAACCCTATGATAAGATTTTCCCTCTCTCCTTTTTACACTTATCTAATAAACCTCTTAGTCCATTACAACCTTTACACTTTTACAATACTCTCACATAGTATACAAAGAAGATTC
Source organism: Sequoiadendron giganteum (assembly GCA_007115665.2). Taxonomy (NCBI): domain Eukaryota; kingdom Viridiplantae; phylum Streptophyta; class Pinopsida; order Cupressales; family Cupressaceae; genus Sequoiadendron; species Sequoiadendron giganteum. The sequence goes on from CM021102.1 coordinate 454,562,759, forward strand.
ACAGAGAGAGGGCAGAGTCACCTCTTAGAACAACATACTCATACTCCAACTCCCACTACCAAACATACAAAGAGATTTCCATTATTTTCACATTCTCAAATGGTCTGTTGATCTTCCAATGGTCACAATAGTCCAACTGCCAATGGTTTACATTATGCTTCTCCCATTTGTCCACAACCAACCACATAGGATAGTCATTCAGTCAGCCAAGTTAGCATCCTCTATCCAACCAAATAAATTAAAATGCCCACCGCTCTATCGCAGCCAAGATACAACACCCTCATAGTGTGGCAGTGACTACACTGCACCACTGTAGGCTCCTCCAAGTCCTATTGTGGTGTACCAGTATACCACACTACCTCTCACCAGGTTGAAGGTTCCTATGGTATGGCGGTATCACCACACTACCACACCTCTGCATGAAAACTCCTGCAGTATGTTAGTATCACTGCGCTACTACCAGATAGTCACAAGGCTCTCATGGTATGATGATATACCACACTACCGCTCGACTATGAAAAGCTTCTCACGGTATGGCAGTATACACCACACTATCACATTTTTTCCAAAAGGCTCCTATGGTATGGTGGTAACCGTGCTACCACACCTCTCTCACCATATTACCTGGTGGTACAACAATACAAGCATGAACACAACAATTATGCAATTCAGCCAGACATCTCAATGGTCACATCGACATTGCTCTCTCAGAGGTTTAGGCTTGTGGGATTGAGGCACACAATTCCCACAGTAGAATGTCCCACCTCTTCAAAAAATCATTTTCCTCAATGGTAGGAAAGTTTAGATGCTTTTGAATGAACTCCCCATCCACCCATGTGGTATCTTCAATTAGTAAATTATTCCACTAGATGAGATATTGAGTTAGTGTTCTGGTCCTTAGCTTCCTTATTCATTTATAAAGAATAAACTATGGTTCCAATATGACTCTTCCTTCTTCATTGAGCTCATCTAATATTGTCTAAGTAGGGATATTATTTCAAATTACATTATTTAAACACATAGCATGAAAAATTGGGTGTATCTTTGTTGTTGATGGCAATTCAAGATTGTAGGCAACACTACCTATCCTTTACATGATTTGATATGGGCCATAATATTTTGGAGACAACTTTTTATTCTTTGATTGTTGCTTCAGTGAAATTTTCTTGTAAGGTTACAATCTTAAGAAAACCCAATCTTCAACTTCAAAATTTCTTTCTTTATGGTGTTGGTTTGTTTATTGCTTCATTCTATTTTGTGCCATGGATAGATTCTCTTAAAGTATTGAAAGTAATTATTTTTGATGAAGTATGTTGTCCTCCATGGCATGAAATCTTGGTGACACCTTCAATAATGATGTGATGGAAGGATGATGATATCCTACAATGCCATAAAAGGAGACATTTTTTATGAACTATAGAAGGAAGTGTCACACCACCATTCTACTAGTGGTAGCCAATCTACACATTGAGATTGTTTATCTGAACATAAATAACCTTCCAAATACTTATTAACAACCTCTATTTTTCCATTATATTGAGGATGTTATCAAGAACTATGATCCAATTGAGTACCCAAATGCGAGAATAAATCTATCCAAAATATACTAGTAAAGATAAGATCACAGTCACTAACAATAACCTTAGGTATACCATGTAGCTTTTGAATATTCTCCAAAAATTCTTTTACCACTATACTTGTAAAAGGATGTGATAATGCAATAAAATATGCATATTTAGTGAGTCAATCCACTACTACCATAATAAAATTCTTGCCATTGGGTAAAAACACAAAGTTGTGTCACACTTTCAGCCAACTTATTAGCACAACTGAATTTTTGTATTTCTAACTAAAAAATAATTTTGGTCAAACATATGATATAGTAAGATTCCTTCTAGCTAATTTAGATACTTCCACAACATTTTCAACTAAAATTGTTGGCTAAAAATATATAGAGCACCGTTTTGAGTCCAGTTTACCAAAAAAATAAAATTATTTGAAAAACATGAACTTTCGATAACTCCTACTAATGTAAATAATATTTTTTTAAATATAAAAATACCCTTTTGTAGATCCATAAGTTTACTTTTCAAAAATATATTTATTTTTAAAATTTTAATTATTATTATTTTTTTATAAATTTTTTTACTAAAAGTAGGTTATCGGCACAAAATATTAGGTTGATTACGATGCCAAGGAAAAATACTAAAACTTATTAAAAAAATTTGAAAAAAATATGATGCACTAGATAAGAGAATCTATTTCAAGATGGTATTTTTTAATTTTATTTTAGATAAATATTTAATATGAAAGCTGATGTCCATGGAAACAACTATTTTTTGATTCATGCTCATTTTAATATTTATTTAAAAATATATATTTATCAAAACTTATAAAAAAAATCCTTGTACTAAAGTTTCAAGTTATAAATACACACACAAAATTTGAAAGAAAAAAAAATTACTATAAAAAGTTTGACGTCTCATGCAACTTCATTTTTCAGCATTTTATCAGCAACTAAAATATAGTGTTAATTTATTAAAAACTATTTTAAAATTATTTTTTATTTTTTATTTTTAAAATGAAAACATAAAATATACTAAAAATTACATATTTTACTAGTTTACATCATTTTAAAATTCAAAACATATATGCCACTTTTTAGTGATTCAAGTCTAAAAGTTGGATTAGTGTTGGTCGTTTCCTTTATAAAGTATGACACAACTTTGTGCTTTTACCCATTGGATTTTTTAAGCCTTGTGATGAATTCCATGGAAACAACTTCCCAATGTTGGTTGGGAATAACTAAGGGTTGCAAGATACAATGTGTCTTAATTGTCTCCCCTTTATTTCTTTAACAAACCAAATATTTTATCATAAACTTTTAGGCATCCCATTTTAGCTCTTCCCAAAATAAGTCTTTCTTGAATTGATGATATATAATCAAAAATCCTGAATGACCACCAATTGGAGACTCGTGAACCTCTTTGATAATATTTTGTTTGAGAGAGGAATTCTTGCGAAGATACAATCGCTCTTTATACCATAAGGTATTTCCATTCCAATAAAAATTATCTAAACTATTAGGATCACTCTATAATTGTTGAATGAGATTACTTGTAGCAACATCATTCTACCACACTACTTTGTCTTATACTTTCCAATATTCTTGTAATACTGAAATGATACACAATAAAGATTCATCCTTCCTTGATAGTGCATTCACCATTCCTCCCCTTTCTTATATACAATCTCAAAATCATATCCCAACATCTTTGTGACCTATTTTTGTTGCTCTTGAGAAGATAATATTTATTCCAAAAAATATTTTAGGATATCATGTTTTGTCTTAACCTTGATGTGTCTACCCATTATATAAGACCTCCATTATATTACTGCATGAAGAATAGTAGCATTATCTTCTCATAAATAAGTTTGAGTTGATTCTTACCCTTTAATTAATGACTCAAAATCAATGGGCCAACCCTCTTCCATGAGAACCACTCCTATATCATTTTCTAAATCATCACATTCCACAATAAAATTCTTGGTGAAATCTAGAGTGACAAGAACTAGAGTTATACACATAGCCTCCTTCAAAATTTGAAATGCTACATTAGGAGATTCATTCTAGTGAAAATAATTCTTCTTCAATAAAGTTGTGAGGGGTGTTGCTATATAACCATAATTCTTCACAAATATTCTATAGTATCCAATAACTCCCAAGAAACCCCTCCATTTCTTAATCATTTTGGGAATAGGCCATTCCATGACAATCTTACTTTTATTAGGATCCACCTTTAATCCTTCATGTGAAACTATGTGCCCCAAGTACTCCACCTCCTTGAGACCAAAAGCGTAATTGGATGTCTTAGCATAGATCTGATGATCTTTGAGAACTTGTAATACTTTATCTACATGTTGGAAGTGTTCTTGCCATGTCTTTGTATAAATCAATATATCATCAAAGAAAACTAATAAAAATTTCATCAAGAATTTTTTTAAGATGGAATTCATCAAAATTTGGAATGTAGATGGTGCATTGGTAAGATAAAATAGCATCACCAAAAAATCATAGCAACCCTCATGAATCCTAAATTTTGTCTTACAAATATCTTCTTACTTAATTCAAATTTGGTGATAAATTGATCTAAGATCTAACTTTGTAAAATACATAGATCCATTCAATTCATCTAGCAAATCATCAAAGAATAGAATAGGAAACTTATCTTTGATGGTGTACATGCTAAGCACTCTATAGTCTAGGCATATGCACCAAGTTTCATCCTTCTTACACACCATCACCATGGGTGATGAGTAAGCACTTTGGATATGCCTAATAATTATTGCCTCTAACATCTCCTCAACAATAATTTCTATCTCACTTTTCTATATATATGGGTACCTATAAGGCTTGATGTTGGGTTGTTGGATCCCTAGAACTAGTTGTATGGCATGACCATGATCCCTCTTAGGAGGAATTCCTTTAGTAATATTTTTAAAAATGATTGAGTGATGATAAATTATTTCTTGAAAATTTGGATGGGTGGGAGCATTATATTAGGAGACTTCTAATGAAAATAGTTGGACCACAAATCCATCCACTCCTTTCTTAATTAACTTTTGCATTTGATAAGAGCTTATCATTTGTGATGGATTTGACTTCAACCATCTTAGCTCTAATTCATTTCCTTCTAATTGAAATATCATGAATAGTTCTTGGAAGTTCATCTCAATTGTTCCCAAAGTAGTAAGCGATTTTACTCCTAAAATAATATCTACTGCACCCATGGAGATAGCATACATTTGTCTATCAAGGTGATAATATTGCATGGATAATTTAATAATATGACACTTTCTAGAATAAATAATAGTACCACCATCTAAAATCAACACCTACAACTCTTGAGCTAGATATTACAACAATTTATATGAGTATCCAACCTTTTTTTGAAGAAATTATGAGTACTACTTAAGTCGATCAACACCGTTACTTTCCACTTCTTTAAAAAACACACTACCTTGAGAGTTTATGGGGAACTAAAACTAGAGAGTTTAGGCCAAGAAATGATTGGTTGGGGATCATGTGATTCATCCTCTAACTCCATATCACCCTCTAATATTGGTTCATCCTCTTCTTCCTCACTAAGAAATTCAATATAGAATAATTTATTTTCACTACATTTATGTCCTCACCTAAATTTTTTGTCACAATTGAACCCAAATATCCCTTATGATCCTCCATCTGGTCATGGTTATGATTATGCATAATTAGTTAAACCCAGATTTGCATATATCTATGGATCACCAAGCTGAAATAGTCATACCATTAGATACCTTAATACAACTTGTCAAGAAGCTTCAGAGGTTTGATAATCCTCAAATATTTGACATTGCAAAGCGCATGAACCTAAGAGTGTACAAGCCTAGGATAAGGCCAGAATGGAAGGCTATGTTTGAGAGCAGAATTAAAGAGATGGACAAAAGGCACTTGATGTCTTTACAAGCCCAATTAAGAGATAATCATATTGTATCTACTTTCCAAATTACTACAACTTTTATCAATACATTTGATCAATTGTATAACCAATTAGATTTTTCATGGGTTGATTACAAGGTTGAAAGTATGCCAAATCAAGTCTATAAGCATATGCCTAGATTTGATGGATATAACGTGTGTGAAGGAGATGCACATGTCCAAAGTTTTTCTAGATTCATGGAGAAGCATTCATTTGGAGATCATGATATGTGGATGATATTTTTTGTCAGATCTCTTGAAGCTAGAGCTAGGGACTGGTACTTAATTTTTCCTAAGAAGTCCTTTCCCTATTGGGATAAACTAGTGGATCCTTATAAAGAAGAATTTGCAAGAGAACCTTCTGAACTTGTCACAAGGTTGAGGGAGATTAAAATAAAAAATGAAGATTCAAGCATTGGTTTCAATCATAGATTTGTTGTTGCTCTTTCATTAGTCCCTAAACATTTTAGACCTAGTACCTCAGATTTAATTCATATGTATTTTGAAGCTTTTGAGGAAGGATCTAGTGCACTGTTAAAATATTTTAGAATATCAAATATGTAGATGGCTTACACAATTTTAGATAATATGGAGAAAGTGAGGAGTGAATATGTGCAAAGTTTGATGTCCTCAATTGTGGTTAAACATGCTAATGAAATCAACAACTGTGTGATTACAAATGATTAGATGTCTTTAGTTTTAAATACAAAAAAATGCATACTTGAGAAGGTAGAAGACAAGAATGATGCATCATTAGGTGATGAGGAAGTTTTATTTGAACTAGCTACAAAAGAAATATACCCAAATGTAAATTCCAGCCATAATGATGAAAGACATGATGAGATAAATGAAAATTTTGAAGTCTCTTCTATCTACTCTGAAAATGCAAAAATAGAAGGAAATTTTTTTGTAGGAATTGAAGGTTGCAATGATGTAGATAATTTCATGAATTATTATCTCAGTTCAAATTGTATTGATGATATGTTCCCTTCAAGCAATGAGTGTGATGTTGCGAAGAACAATGGGTTTCCAAGTTTTTTTATCCAAGAAAAAAGATGAGGGATATAAATTGGATTTATTTTTTGAAGAGGATATGTGTAATGAGCAATATTATGACACACTTGGTCACACCAATCTCATAAGTGTATGTAGCAGTGATGAAATATTTTATGATGAGACAAAGGAGCATGTAGATTTGAAGAATTCTTCTGAGAATGTTAGTATGTTAGCTGCAAGTGATAAAGTGTGTAATAAATTTTAGTTAGCAAGGTCAACCACAAGTAGCTGCAAGGACAAAACCACTGATGGTTTTCTATTTGACAGAGAAATTTTTTATTTCTATCCTCAAGAGGATGTAAATGAAAAACTCAATTAAGACACTCAATCCAATGTTGGAATGCAAAAATATGTAGATTGTTTCCATGATAGCCTAGAAGTAAGCAGGAATGAATAAGCAGATAACTTGTTTTGTGTGATGGATTGTGACCATATTGTTGACAAGGTTGTTGCTAATTATATTTCTTATAATAGGGGAAATCCAGTGTATGATCAAGCCATTGAGTTTTCAGATTTTGATGATGATGACACCATGATATATCTTGATTTGCAATTTGATAGTGTATATAGTTCTAGATGAGGTCAAGGTGAGGAAGTGGTTGAAAGAATGGATAAGAGAAATGGTCTATTAAGTAGTGAACAAATTTCAAGTATGTTGACCATAGAATATAAAAAATGTACACATGTTAATAATCCTTAGTTGTTGTATGTTACCCATATTGATTTTGATAATGATGATAATCTTCACCATGCAAGGAATGATGCATGTGTTTTTTATTCTCCTTCCAATTATGAACTGGCTGGTCAACATGATGATAATGTGGATGAGGACAAGAAACAATTTGATTATAATGATGCATTGTATGACGAGTATGAAAATATGGATACTGATGTAAGTTCAGAAATATGTTTTGATAAATTAGAAACAACAGATGACCATGAGTTTTTTGTATCCAATGAGCCAAGTCTTGAGAATTTTAATGTAGATTTGGAAAAGTGTTCATTTGTTGATTTAGATAAGCCTATTCATGAGTCTTTTCATATGAATTTGGATGCTAATTTCAAAGTAAAATCATATTATCTTTCTAAACCAGAATTGATCACTTCTGAGAAAACTTGGGATTCTAAAGATGCTGATATGTTATGTTTAGAGGATAACAAACTCAGTAGGAATGAGGATAAGTTAGAAGTCCCTGATGATTCCCTATATCAACATGATGTAGAATAGTTACAGAGTGTGCCAATGTATGAGTGTTTCGCTATACATACCCTCAGAGATATTTTGCATGATGTGCAAGATCTTTTGGTAAGTTCTAGTGATAGTTTTACCTTTGATATGCAAACTAGTAATCAGAATGAGCTTAATAGTACCAACCATATGGAAGAATGTGAGCACTAATTTTTTTAGCTAGAATAATTTTTCATAAGATGTGGCAATGTGCAAGACATTGAAGAATGTTGTTTTCAGCTTGAGAGTGATTTACATGATGAACCTGATAAGTTGTTGCCACATGATAGTCAAAATTTTGAGAGTATGCATGACTTTTAGATGCATAGTGATTACGAATATGCTGATTATGTTGTATTTGATGGATTTTTGAGAGATGCCAACATGTTTAATTAGGAAGATTGCAATGCTATTTTCAGATTGGCTTCGGTTAGTAAATGTGATAAGACCTTGTATCCATGTGATCTTGATCACTATTCTCAAATTTTGCCACTTGATAAAAAATTAGACAATTAAGAGAGTGATAGTGATTTGGCCTATGTGATTTGTTTGTCATGTGATAACAAAGAAAAACAGAGAACAAATTTACACTTATACAAAGGTAGCCTGATACTGATGTTTGTAGAGATGCAATCACTCATGTTGTTGTGGTGTGATAGAGACAAGCATGGTTTGAGGGATATCAAATCCTTTAATAGATTGGTTTTTGAAAGGGGTAAAAATTGACTCTCCTTTTTCATTAGGTGGCCTGGGGTCACCAAGTGAGGTTAAAGAGAGGTTGAATAAAGGAGTTGTTTGAGGGTACCCAATGGACTCATCATTCCGTCTACTCCCTAGTGATTTGGATTCTTGCTATTCCTATAGGAAACATACATCCCTAGTTAGAGCCACTAATGGATCCTACAAATTTTGCAAACTTGAAGTGCCCATTTTGAAAAATTTGCCTTTGCACATTCAGAAGTGCACCTGAAAAATCTGCTTAAGTGGCCTACTTTGGAGGGTCATAATTCAGAGCCAGTTGATTTTCATGCAAAACCCCTTGGTGGAAACACTCATGTGAAATATGTGAATTTTCATATCATATTTCATCTTCCTATGAAGAGTTTTGAAAGTGTTTTGAAAAGTGAAGCTGTAGGGTTTTGATATTGTTTTGTTGTTTGTGAACTTTCAGTTTTGTGAGGTGGCCTCATGTTCGAGCTTATATTTCACAACTGGATGTTTATCATGATGAGTGGATTGGTTCCCTACATTCCTCTAACATTCATATGCTTTTTAGTCCGGTTTCAGCTCAAGATTTGATTTGCTATTTTTTCGAGATCAAAAGAAAATGCAGTTTGTTCAGTTTTGTAGCTACATTTTTTAAATGTTTCAAGGTGGCCAACTTTGAACCCTAATATATTGTCAAGAATATGTTGGATTTTTTGGTTGAATTTCTGATATATGGTTGTCATAGATTTCAACACTAATAGCATTGGTGATTTTGAAGGCTGTATATGTCGAGGATATTGAGAAAATTGTAATAAATATATTGTAGGCAGATAGTGAAGCTGAGAAGGTCAAAATGGTGGAAAGAGTTGTAAGTTTCTAATATGAAGGTGCTCTTCAAATGGTTTGTTTCTGAAACTTTCTAGTATGTTTTCCAAAAGTTTTAGAGGTTCGCATCAAGATTCGAGGAAGTTATGAGGTTCTATGTGTCTACAGTTATTCAGTTTCTGTAGCAGGTGTTCTTGGATGAAGAGGATGAAATTCTGGTAATTTCAGTTGTTGCGCATGTACTTTTGATGTTCATGGATGAGTCTATATCATGCTCTATCCTTTTTGTATGTTCCTATTGATTGGAGTGTTCGTGATCGAAGATTTTTCTGATGTGTGCTCGAGTTTTCATGTTCTTGGCCGACATGTTGGTGTTAGAGTGTTGTGGATCCATGAGGATTAATATTTTATTGTTTGGCATGTTTGAAGGTGTTTTTTTGGGTCCTCACTATGTTTTGACCAACTTTTTTTGGTGTGCATCAAAATTAATTCATGTATTGAGGCTGACTGAATAGTTGATGTAAATTCGTGTAACGGATATATAACAATGGTTGTTTTCCTCATTTTGGGAAAATGCTCGGTGTGTGCAAGTGATGTACATGTGTGAATAAAGGTAAAATCATTCAAGAGTAGAGAAGAGTGTGAAAGAGATTGAGCAGAGTGTGGAAGAGTGTGTAGAAGTTTTTGTGTGCCTAACCGGAATTGTAATCAGGTTTTTGTAGAAGCTAATTTCTTAGTTCAAACTCATCAGATGGATTTAATCTGATTATTGTATGTAAGGTAGTGAGACTTCCTCTGAGCAATGAGGTCTAGGTAGTGTGCCTGAATGCAAGTGCATTCCTTATTCATTCTTCATTCTACTTATAATAGAATATAATCTTGGGGACTAACATCCACCGTGCTTTTTCCCCTAATAGGGTTTCCACATAAATTCTTGGTGTTCATTTGTCTCTGATGTGTTATTGATTTATGCTTGCATTGTTAATTATCATATATGATATTTAAGGTTGATTAACGTTGAAAAAGTTTGATTTTGGTAACAATCGATTCACCCCCCCTCTTAGTTGTTTATCCTTGTTTTTCCAACAATTGGTATCAGAGCTAGTTCCTCTGAAGAAGCCTAAGAACTTGAGATGATTTGAGATGGCATCATACAAGAAGGATAGTCCCATATTCAATGGTACAAATTAATCTTTATGGAAAGTCAGAATGGAGTGTCATTTGAAGTTCATTAGAGAACCTTTCTAGAAGATCACACAAAGTGCATACACTATCCCTCAAAATGGTCTATCCTCTGAAGATGAGATCAAACAAGAAGAAGCCAATACCAGGGCTATTGAAGCATTTTTGAGTTCTTTGAAAGATTTAGAGATGAAAAATGTGTTAGGATTGAAGACTACATATCAGATCTAGAAAAAAATGGAAACATTGTATGAAGGAGATGCACTAGTGAAAAGTGCTAAGCTACAAAGTTTTAAAGGCAAGTGGGAAGACATGAAGATGAGTGAAGATGAGAACATCCTCTCTTTTTCTCAAAAGATAAATGAATTGGTTATGAGCATCAGATGTGTCGGTGGAACCTTGGATGAAGAAGAAATTGTGGCTAAAATACTTAGATTTGTGCCTCCCTCCTACAAAACAAAACCTCATGCTATTGATGAACTCGGGACAGTGAAAAATGTGACAAGAGACATGCTGATTGGAAAACTTGCTGCCTTTTAGTTAAGTGAATTTGGTGAATCTACTCCTAAGATTGAGTTTGCATTCAAAGCTTTTGTATCCAGAAAAATCCAACAAAGATACAATCCGAAAGAGAGTTCCAAAAGGACACTCAAATATGAAGATGAGATGAAAAATTTTGAAGATGAAGAAAAAGAATTAGAAGAACTAGAAGCATTGATTGTGAAAAGAGAAGCCAGAGGTCATGGTAAGTACAAAGTAAAGTTACCTATCAAATATTTTTCTTGTAGTAAAATAGGTCATTTTGCATCTAGATGTCCTAAAATATTTTCTAAGTACAAACTTGAGAAGACTGGATTTCAAAGGAAATGCTATTATGCTAAAGAAGGTGTAATTGATGAAGAATCTGATAAAGAAACTGGAAAAGAAGATGAATGGGTATTCATTGCTATCAAATAAAATGGTCAGGTGTCCACTGAATCTACTAGTAATGTGAATGTTTAGAAATCTCTTGCAAAAAAAATTGAAGTGATTGAGAAATAGATTGGCTAGTCGGGGATGTGATTGATCAGTTAATAGATTTAGATTGATCAGTCAAGATTTTGATGGCTTAGTTAGGAATGCGATGGCTTAGTTAGGAATGTCATTGATTAGTTAGAAGAATAGATTTTTTAGTTAACAATTTGGATTGATTAGTTAATAGATTAGATTGCTTAGTTAATAGATTAGATTGCTTAGTTAGCAATCATAATTTTCTCAATCAGAAAGTGGGTGAGGAATATGAATTAATTGGTTTAATTAATTAATTCCTTTTTGGAGTTGAATGTGCAAATCAAGTTTGAATTTTACAAACAAAGTTGCATTAGTTTGATTTGATTTTTTATAATTGATTTGAATAGTTTGATTTAATTATTCATTTTTTTGGAGGGAAAGTGATTTAGTGACATAATTAAATAATTGGCATTATTTAATCAATCAGGATGAAATAAAGTGGGATTAGGACTTTATTAAATAAATTTGATTTATTTAATTGGTCGAAATGATGAAACGTGAATTAATCAAATAATTTTGTTTTATTTAATTAATAGAAAAATTAGGGTTTTTAGGACTTTATTAAATAAATGAAATTTATTTAATTTGTCTGAAATGATGAAAAAGTGAATTAATTAAATAATTTTGTATTATTCAATTAATAGAGGAATTAAGGTTTTTGATGTTTTTTTGATGTTGTTTGATGTTGTTCGATGATGAATTAATTAAATGATGTTAAATCACTTAATTAATAGATGAATATGAGTGCCAAAATGCTATTTCACGAGCTAGGAAATTTTTAGGTGTCTACAAGTATCAACATAGTACAAGCACCATGAGATGAATATGAGTGACCAACAATTACTTTATCCTAAAGAAATACTCTGAAAATACTCTGAATGATCAAGCAACTCTGTGATACTTTTACATCAACAAACTACATTAAACCATGACATCAAGGACCTTGTAATATTGAATGCATCAAAATCAACTCCAAGCACAAACCCTTTGAAAAGAGCAACATGAACTTCAACTACTGACATCAATGACAAATTCCATGCCAACAAACTCCCCCTTTAGCATTGATGTCAACCAATCATTGCACTTGCACCTAGTTTCTCTTCTCCCCCTTTGGAAATAATGAAAAAGAGATCCTTGGTTGTAGATCAATCACTCCCCCTACAAATGAGCTCATCATAAGAAAAACAAAAAACATCTTTTCTACACAAACTATTTCTTGAATGGAAAACTGTTACAAAGAAACTTTAAGACTAAGAAACCAATCATTATGCAAGACTCCCTGTCAATATCTTCCTTGCAACAAAATTTCCTAGCACTGAAGCAAAAAACCACACTGTCACTGTTCACACACCAGTCGTTGTCATGCCATTATACTAACATTGTGACATTGGAATTGTACTATCATTATTGAATATTTACATTCACTATACAAGAACTATCATATCATCTATTTGTCATCTAGGCCATACATATTATTGAATTTATAAATCATTCTACAAAAACAAAAAACCAATAGAAATTAATTGTCAAAAAGATATTATTGCAAGAGAAACTATTCAAAAATGAATACACTTACAAATGCTAACTAAGACAACAATGTAGCACTATCAAAATATTAATCAACTAACTAAAACATAACATGCATTGATTCCACTACCAATATGATATGATGCAATCACTAGAAATATGGTCAAAATAGTCATAACTCTGGTACTATATTGATACTACTATCACTACATCATCTATATCAAATGTGGGTCATGTCTAGCACTATACTTAATACCTTGTATGCCATATCAATCACTTTGTATAAATTGCATACAAATATTTTGCATACCAATACTATTGTGGCATGAATATATAGTCCAAAAAAAATGATTATCACCTCAAGATGGGATTGTGATTTCGAATCATTTTTTGACTAAGTGCATTTGCAAACTAGAACTAAGAAACATACATAGAGAACATAGTCTTGACCAACAGTGATTGTGAGCACTAAAAAATAGTAAATGTGTAACAAATAGATCTGTCATCAATATACAGATACTTGGAAAACCAAAACCATTGTAGAATTAATTGACAACCAAAAAGTGACTAAGTTCATTGGGAAATAATCATTGCAAATTGTCACATACACCTTCTTGGACAAATAGAAATTGTCACTTTATATGAATAACACAAGTAGCTACTATTAACAAAAAAATGATATTATCTTGAGAAGTGTAGAGAAAACTAAAGGAATATAAGCATTATACCATTTTCAAGACACATATGACACTTGCATTACAAAGATCAAACATGGACTGCCACTAACTACTAAAACAAAATCACTATAATATATGCATACCACTTCATTGTAATCCATTTCACAGTATCATGTATTGTCTCAAATAAAAAATCACTGTCACAACCAAAACCAACCATGGAGAGAATTTTCATACCAAGCATGAAGACCACTACCAAACCAAGATGCAAAAAAATGGCACTATATGGTGTTGATTCATTTATCATCAAACAAAGTACTCCATACTCCACTATGAATATGCAAGATGAGATTGCACTGCACACTCATTATGAAAAATCTATTTAATAGATTCAATAAGACTCAAAAAACTATTTGTTTACTCCTTCAAACATTACCAAGTCAAGAGTGCAATTTAAACAAAACAAACAAACCATCGCCTACCAAGGCCTCAGTTGTAGCACTATTTTGAAGCAACACTAAAATGACTTGAAATGACACTTTGAATACCAAGTGAACAAGAAACTTTAATAGATAAAGAACAAGACCTCCTTCCAAAAATTTCATCAATATCGTGAATAAATAATCAAGGAACTCTATGATTCCAAACAGCACTAACATCATCTTGTGAACCATGAATACCATGACAAAAAAATCATTGTCATACTATCATTAGGGCACACTATACTTCACACCTCTACATCAAGATACTATTAGGACAATACAACATTGTGATAAGACTTTCACCATAATCAATCATCATACCTATTGGTATACCCAAGAAAATTTCCTCAAAGCACAACCAAAAAACTAAGAGAAAAACTCAAAAGCACTCTTTGTAGAGATCGTTAGACAATCTTCAGAAAACACAAAGTCAATGATTCTTCAACAATATCTGATTATGTCTTTGCCTCCTATTCCATTTTAGTTCTCTTGAATCCATAAGATGATGAACATAATAAGATGAATGACATAATACTAAAGAAAAATTTTGACATTTTTGCACCAATAATATCAACACCATGAATATGACACCATAAATATCAAGACAATGAGTAGCTGCAAACTGACTTCCCATGAATTCATTGTTTTTTTTAATTTACAACCTATTGGTTGTTGTCTAAGGGGTCTATATTATAAAATTATAAACATATCCTCCTAACCTCATGCTTCTATTTTATGCACTTATATATGTCACTTGTATAGTATGCACAAGCTAAGATTCCTTCTTCTCTTTCTCTTATTTCCTTCTCCATGTTTTCATAGTGCCTATTTTCTTTTGATAACTAAAAGGTTTCACCAAATTACTCTTACAAAATAGTGCTTTATGTCCAAAATTATGACATCTATAGCATATGTTCTTGTAACCAACAAGAGGAAAAAAATAATTATAGCCTCTTGACAATCAAAGAACACCATTTTTTACTTGTGTCTCACAAAACCTTGTTGTATGACCTAGATGTTTGCATTTATAAAATAAAATATTACTTCCTCCATTCGAACACTCATAAGGATGCTTATACCATCCAAATTTTCTTGCATGCATCCAACACTTTTTCTCTATGACCAAATTTATAACATGAATAGCAATAACCATGAAAAAAATTCAAACCTAGACATATGATTTTGTCCTGAATGAAAAGAATTTTTGAACTTGTTCTTGTTAGCTTGTGCAAGAACACTTTCTATTATCTTCTTCTTGTCTTTAGACTTAGAAGTAACATAATGATAGTTTAGGTCTATTTTCTTCCTTGGAGTTTCTCTAACCTTAGAACACTACACTTTTTCAAAGCCTAAACTAGTAATATCCTTGTGACCTTTTTGTGTACTCACAAGATCTACTAACTTGTCACTGCTATCACACATATCTATTTTTTTCTTCAAGGCTACAAATTCTTCTTGTAAAGAATAAAATTCCTTTTCTTTGGTACCTAACTCCATTTTGGTGACTTCTACAATCCTCTTTCTCTCTTCAAGTTGAAGCTTTAGATCTACAACTAATTTCTCAAACTCATTAACCTTGTTGATCAAATTTTTAGTATCCTTTTAGGTATGATTTCTTTGCACTACCGCCTCCCTTTTGAGTCTTTTTATCTCACCAAGAGCACATCTCAATTCTGCATCAAAATCAACCTCTTCTTCACTACTATCAAATTTATCTTCACTCTTTTCTATATTATTTCGCTTATACTAAAAGTATTCATAAACAAAGTTTCATCTCCTTCAATTGAATCTTCTAAGCAACTATCTGTTACACCAACATTCTTAACAAATAGAATCTTCATCTTTTTGAATGATTTTTTTCTTTTAGGATTATGTTGTTTCATCTTTCCTTGTCTTCTACTATCCTCTTCATCATTTTTAGAATCTTTATAGGGACATTCAGCAGAATAATGTCCAATCTTACCACAACTAAAACACTTGAATGGAAGCTTCCCCTTATACTTTCCTAACCATTATTTTAGTTTTCTTACAAAGGTGGATTCATTTTTATTTAGTTGCTCTGAATTAGAAGTTATCTCTTTATCTTTATTGATAGATTTAAAGGCGGCCTCTTGGCTTGTGGAGTCATCATTAAAAATTATCATCCCATAAGCTGTAAATGTGCCATGAAGTTCATCTAAAGTAAGTTTATTTATATCCCTTTTCTTCTATAGTAGATACCTTGGAATCATACTTGGGTCTTAGTGCATTAAAACCTTCTTGACAACATTTTTTTCCTCTAGGGACTCACCAAGACCAAGGATGATTGTCTCTTGAAATATTAGAAGGTAATCAACAATCTTCTCTTCTTGATTCATTCTTATTCCTTCAAATTTAGCTCTAAAGTTTTGTAGCTCGGGTTCCTTGACCTTTTCATCACCCTAATAGATACTAGATAACCTATCCCACATAGCCTTTGCATATTTACAATCCATAATCTTGATAAGTATATCATTGTTCAATCCACAACAAATAGAATTTTATTCCTTAGCATTACACTCATAGGCCTTTTTCTCATCTGTAGTGGAAGGTGCCTTGGTAGCAGTATATTCAGTTTCAACTGTTGGCCAAACATCATAACCTAGAGAAAATAAGTAGGATTCCATTCTAAATTTCCAAAAATAAAAATAAAAATCATCAAATAATGGTTCTCTAGAAGTCGAACAACCTTCTTGATTAGCCATGATAAGTACTCCACTACTAGGATCTCCCAAGTTGATTAAACTTGTGCAAAGTGACCTAATACTTTGATACCACTTGCTGGAGTATAGGACCACTGTGAAGGGGGGGTGAATCAGTTGTCTAATTACAAATCAATTTTCAATACTTAACTCACTTGTCTTATGCAAAGAAACCCATTGAAAATACTTCAAACATTATCGATACTAAATGTTGAGGGAGTCATAATAACATGCAAATCATAACATAATACTAGAAAAATTAACAAGCCACTAAGAGAAGACATAACATGAGGTTTATGAGTGGAAAACCCTAAAAGGGTGAAAAACCTCTCTAAAAATAGGCTTCATTAGGCCTTATTGGCCAAAATCTTATAGGCTACAAGTTGTGTGCCTCAGTGGATAAACAACAAGCCTCACAGGCTAAAGGCTTATAGGTTACAAGTTGTGTGCCTCACTGGCTATAATATGCCTCACTAGAAATCAACAAGCCTCATTGGCTACAATATCCATCACTAGAAAATCATTATGCCTCACAGGAAATATTCAAAAGAGAATGAATAAAAAACTACACGGTTACTCTGTTTTAATAAAAACCACTAATTTATTTTGCATCAACAAATCTTCATCTCTTTTGTTCTCCCATATCACAGCATCGTAACATAACTTTCAAAATAAAAACATTACTATTCTAAAAACAAAATTCACTTCTCAAAATATTACTCGCCATGTCAAATCAATCAAGAATACTAATCTCTACAAGTATCATTACTATTTCACACTTATTCCTCTATAAAATTATCCTTACCTCAACAAGCTGAAAACAAAATTCTGAGAATTCATTGACTCCTTTGATAATCATCATACTCTACTCATAAAAGTTGTATCATCTTGAATACTAGAAATTATTACTATTATACCTGACTGTCATTCTTTTTCTCACTAAAACATACTCACCAAATTACAAAATTCATATCAAACTCCAATTTAAAAACTTGACTATTGGTATTCAAAAACTTACCATATAGAACATATACCTTTAATTTGGCACCATTAAAATAACTATTAATCTATTCATATACAAGTAATTGCACAAACAGGTGATTGTCAAGCTTCCCATCAATTTGAAGAATCTAGGAATAATTGTTCACAATTTTTAAATAAAATCCTTTGAACAAGCATCAACACCAACATCAAACCTTTTCACATCAACCCATTAAATGAGTATCAACATGGTACAAGCATCATGAGATGAATTTAAGTGACAAACAATTACTTTATCCTAAAGCAATACTCTTACAATACTCTGAATGATCAAGCAACTCTTTGATACTTTTGTATCAACAAACTACCTTAAACCATGACATCAAGGACCTTATAATAATGAATGTATCATCAACTCTAAGAACAAACCCTTTGACAAGAGCAACATGAACTTCAACTACTGAAATTAATTACAAACATCATGCCAACAAACTCCCCCTTTGGTATTGATGTCAACCAATAATTGCACATGCACCCTAGTTGCTCTTCTCCCCCTTTGACAACAATGAAAAAGAGACCCTTGGTTGTAGATAAATAACTCCCCCTACAAATGAGCTCCTCATAAGAAAAACAATAAACATCTTTTCTACACACACTATTTCTCTAATGGAAAAATTTTACAAAGAAACTCTGAGAGTAAGAAAGAAATAACTATGCAAGACTCCTTGTCAACATCTTCCTTGCAAAAAAATTCTCCTAGCACTGAAGAAAAATCCACATTGTCAGTGTTCACACAACAATCAATGTACTAACATTATGATATTGTCACTATACTGACATTATTGAATATTTACATTCAATATATAGGAACTATCATACCATCTACTTGTCATATAATCCATACATATTAATGGATGTATAACATCATTATGCAAAAAAACATTTCAATATAAATTACTTTTCAAAAATATATTATTGCAAGAGAAGTTGTCCAAAAGTGACTGCACTTACAAATTATAACTAAGACAACAATGTAGCACTCTCAAAGTATTAATCAACTAACCAAATATCAACATGCATTGATGCCACTACCAATTTGATATGATGCAATCACTAGAAATATGGTTAAAACAATCTTAACATGGCTACTATATCGATACTACTATCACTGCATTATTCGTATTAAATGTGAATTATGTCTAGCACTATACTTAACACCTTGTATTCCATATCAATCACTTTGTATAAAATGCATACCAATACTACTATGGAGTGAATAGACAAGCCAAAAACAAATGATTACCACCTCAAGATCAGATTGTGATTTGGAATACTTTTGTAACGAAGTGCATCTGCAAACTAGAACTGAGAAACATACATATAGAACATAGTCGTGACCAGAAGTGATTGTGAGCACTTAAAAATAGTAAATATGAAATGAATAGCTTTGTCATCAGTATACAGATACTTGGAAAACCAAAACCACTGTAGAATTAATAGACGACCTAAACATGACTAAGTTCATTTACAAACAATAATTGCAAATTGTCACCTACACCTTCTTGGACAAATAGAAACTATCACTTTCCATTAATAACACTAGAAGCTACAGTTAACAACAAATATGATATTGTCTTGAGAAGTGTAGAGAAAATTTGGTGGAATATAAACATCATATAATTTAAAAGACCCATATGACACTTGCATTGCAAAGATCAAACATGGACTACCACTAACTACTGAAACAAAATCATTGTAATATCTACATATCACTTCACTATAATCTATTTCATAGTATCATGTATTGTCTCAAAGAAAACATCATTGTCACAACAAAAACTAACCATGGAGAGCACTGTCATACCAAGCATGAATACCACTATCAAACCAAGATGCAAAACAATGGCACCATATGGTGTTGAGTCACTAATCTTCAAACAAAGTACTTCTCACTCCACACTCCACTATGTATATGCAAGATGAGATTACACTGAGAACTCATTATGAAAAAGGTCTTTACTAGATGCAATAAGACTCAAAAAACTATTCATTTACTCCTTGAAACATTACCAAGTCAATATTTCAATGTAAACAAACAAAACAAACCATTGCCTACCAAGAACTCAATTGTAGCACTATCCTGAAGCAACATTAAAATGACTTGAAACAACATTTTGAATACCATGTGAACAAGCAACTTGAACAAATAGTGAACAAGACCTCTTTTAAAAACTTGCATCAATATCATGAAGAAATAATTAAGGAACTGTATGATTCCAAACAACACCAACATCATCTTGTGAACCTCGAATACCATGACAAAAAAAGTCATTTCCATACTCTCATTAGGGCACAATGTAATTCACACCTCTAGAGAAAGATACTATTAGGACAATACAACACTTTGAGAAGACTGTCACCATAATCAATCATCATACCTATTGGTATACCCAAGAAAATTTCCTCAAAGCACAACCAACAAACTAAGAGAAGAACACAAAAGCATTCTTTGCAGAGATCATTATACAATCTTCTAAAAACACAAACTCAATGATTCTTCAATAGTATTTGATTACATCCTTGCCTCCTATTCCACTATAGTTATCTTGTATCTATAACATGATCAACACAATAAGATGAATGACATAATATTGAAACAAATTTTTGACATTTTTGCATGAACGCCATGAAAATGACACCATAAATATCAAGATAATGAGTAACTGCAAACTAACTTTCCATGAATTCATTGTTTTTTTTAAATTTACAACCTCTTGGATGTTGTCTATTGGGTTTATATGATAAAACTATAAAAAGAACCCCTAACCTCATGCTTCTCTTTTATGCACTTATAGATGTCACTTGTGTAGTATGCACAAGCTTAGATTCTTTCTTCTCTTTCTCTTGTGTTTCCTTCTCCAAATTTTCATAGTGATTGTTTTCTTGTGATAACTAAAAGGTTTCACCAAATTACTCTTACAAAATAGTGCTTTACATCCAAACTTATGACATCTATAGCATATGATCTTGCAACCAGAAGGAGGAACAAAAGAATTATATCTTCTTGATAATCCAAGAACATAATTTTTTACTTGTGTCCCACAAAACCTTGTTGTATAACCTAGGTGATTGCATTTATAATATAGAATCTTACTTCCTCCATTTGACCACTCATAAGGATTCTTATTCTATCCAACGTTTCTTGCATGCATCCAACACTCTTTTCCTCTATGACCAAATTTATAACATGAATAGCAATAACCATGAAAAAATTCAAACCTGGACATATGATACTATCCTGAATGAAAATAATTTATAAACTTGTTCTTGTTGGCTTATGTAGGAACACTTTCCATTATCTTCTTCTTATCATTTGACTTAGAAGTAGAAAAATGATACTTTAGGTCTATTTTCTTCCTTGGATTTTCTCTAACCTTAGAACACTACCCTTTTTCAAAGCCTAAACTAGTAATATCCTTGTGACCTTTTTCTTTACTCACAAGATATGATAACTTATCACTATTGTCACACATATCTAGTTTTTTCTTGAAGGCTACAACTTTTGCCTCTAAAGAATAACACTCATTTACTTTTGTATCTAACTCCATTTTGGTGACTTCTACAATCCTCTTCCTCTCTTTAAGTTGAAGCTTTATATCTACAAATAATTTCTCATAATCATTAACCCCACTGATCAAATTTTCAATATCCTTTTTGATCTGATTTATTTGCACTACCACCTCCCTTTTGAGTCTTTTTATTTCACCGAGAGCACATCTCAATTCTCCCTCAAAATTAATCTCTCCTTCACTATTATCAAATTTATCTTCACTCTTTTCTTTCTGATTTTCACTTAGACTAATTGTAGTCATAAACAAAGTTTCCTCTCCTTCAATTGAATCTTTTGAACAATTATCCATTACAATAGAATTCTTAACAAATAGGCTCTTCTTCTTTTTGAATGATTTTTTCCTTTTAGGATTATGTTTTTTCTTCTTTCCTTGTTTTCTACTATCCTCTTCATCATTTTCAGAATCTTTATAGGGACATTTAGCAGCATAATGTCTAATCTTACCACAACTGAAACACTTGAATGGAAGCTTCCCCTTATACTTTCTGGACCCCTTTTTTAGATTGCTTAATAAGGTGGATTCATTGTCATTTAGTTCCTCTAAATTAGAATTTATCTCTTTATCTTTTTTGATAGATTTAAAGGAAACCTCTTTTCTTGTGGATTCATCATTACAAATTCCCATCTCATAAGCTATAAATATGCCAAGAAGTTCATCTAAATTAAGTTTATTTATATCCCTTTCTTCTACATTAGATATCTTGGAATTATACTTGGGTGTTAGTGACCTTAAAACCTTCTTGATAGTTTTTTTTCCCTCCAATGACTCACCAAGACCATAGATAACATTGACTATATCTTGAAATCTTAGAAGGTAATCAACAATATTCTCTTCTTCATTCATTCTTATTCCTTCAAATTTAGCTCTAAAGTTTTGTAGCTTGGCTTCCTTGACCTTTTCATCACCCTGATAGATACTGGATAACCTATCCCACACAAACTTTTCAAATTTATAATCTATAATCTTGACAAGTATATCATTGGTCAATCGACAAAAAATAGCATTTTTTCCCTTAACATTACACTCATAAGCCTTTCTCTCATCTACAGTGGAAGGTGCCCTAGTAGCAGTATATTCAGTTTTAACTACTACCCAAACATAATAAACTAGATAATATAAGTAGGATTCCATTCTAAATTTCCAAAAAGAAAAACCAAAATCATCAAATAGTGGTGCTCTAGAAGTGGAAGAACCTTCCTTATTATCCATGATAAGTACTCCACTACCAATATCTCCCAAGTCTATTAAACATGTGCAAAGGGATGTAATTCTCTAATACCACTTGTTGAAGTACATGACCACTGAGAAGGGGGGTGAATCAGTGGTCTAATTACAAATCAATTTTCAATACTTAACTCACATGTCTTATTGAAATCAGCCCATTGAAAACACTTCAAACATTATAGATGCTAAATGTTGAGGGAGACACAATAACATGCAAATAAAAACATAATACTTGAACAAATATATTCAATCAAGTACAATATAAAAATCCACTAAGAGGAGACATTAAACAAGTTTTATGATTTTAAAATCCTAAAAGAGTGAAAAACCACTCTAAAAATAGGCTTCATTATGCCTCACTAGCCAAAACCTTATAGATTACAATTTGTGTGTCTCACTGGCTAAAAAACAATCCTCACTAGCTAAAACCTTACAGTTTACAAGTGTGCCTCACTAGCTATAATATGTATCATTGGCAATCAACAAGCCTCACTAGCTACAATATGCCTCACTGGAAAATCACTATACCTCATTGGCAATCTTCAAAACAAAATGAATAAAAAGACCGAAGGGTTTCTCTATTTTAATACAAACCATTGCTTTATTTCTACATTAGAAAATCTTCATCTCTTTTATTCTCCCATATCACAACACTGTAATTGAAACAATGAAAAATGGATTTTCTTTTTATGGTTTAGGACATAGAGAAAACACATTTCAAAATCATTTCATTGAAGGGAAACCCTAGAGATCTCAATATAAACTATGCAAAGGAGAGAGAGATCTTGCAATAGGGTTGTCCTAGGGTCTGATTATAAAGTAAAGAAGGGTTCACACCAATCTAGGGCTTGGCAAGACTAATGAAATGCAAGATGTAATGCTTAAACCTAATGTGATGTAATACTTCACTAAATGACCTAAAAATGCATGTAAAAAAGAATAGAAAGTTGGGAGATGAAAGGTGTGCACCTAGAAACATGAAGAGGATTGTATGAAGCTCTAAAATGCTAAAAATATTGAAATTAATATTGACTAGGACTCATATGCCAGACTGGGTGATTTAGTCCTAGATCAAGGTTTTTGGGTAGGAACAAGTTTCTGATAGTATAGATTATGGATCTATAAAAATTTGGAAATTGACATATACTGGGACTCATACACCAGAAGTGGCATATCATTCCAGTTAGGGTTTTATGGAAATTCAATTTTTTATTTATCTCTTCAATGTCTACTCTATCTTTTTCATTTGATTTTTGGATCCAAAACTCTAATTTGCAATCTTTAGGTGTCTTCCAATGATCTTCAATGCAAGGTGACAACTTTGAAAACTTTCTCTTCAATGTGTCTTCAACCTAGATCTACAAATCACACACTAAAGAGAGGGAATTTTTTTGTTTTTTTAGTAGAAAGGGGTTATCCTTGTTCAAACCCTATTTCGGTAATCAAACCTTGAAATGAAATGAAATAAGAAAATAGAATGATGAATGAACAAAATCTAATGTTGTAACTCACCAAACCCTAACAATAAAGTGTTGTAAACATATATGAAGTTTCTCCAATGGATGTAGATCTTGAATCTTTCTTGAATTTCATAGATCTTCAATTGAATGCTAGCTTGAATCATAAAACCCTACATCACAATTGTTAGCTAAAAAAAAATATGATGCATAATGACTTTGACATGATACTTGATGCTTGAATTATGCTCTAAAACACTTGATAATCAACCCTTGAATGCTCTTGAATGCTCTTGTAAACACTTTAACAATATTGTGAACTCAAATTTTCTATAAGGATTCTCATTCAACTTTCTAGGTGTAAAATGAGTGAAAGAAACTTGTATTTATACTTGTTTATGCCAAATTTCCCAAAATTACAACACTACAAGCTGACATGAGATCTAGGAGAATGAAATGTCACCATGAATTTGAGTTAAATTTTAATTTGGGCCACATGAGACTCATACAATAGAAGTGGCATATGAGTCGCATTAGGCATTAATTATGGGACGATTTTCAAAAATTCTTAGAAAGGTATGAAATCCATATCGGGGCCCAAAACCCTAGGTGGGACCCATACGCCCAAGGTGGCGTATGAGTTATAGATCACTAAATCTAGGCTAGACAACCTAAAAACACTTGAATTATGATTGTATATTGATTTATGTGGAGATTATCCTTGGAAATATGTATTAAATGCAGCTTGTGAATGAAAAATTAGGCCAATTCAAGCATAAAGAAGCCTAATTATTTATTAAAACCCTAGAGAAGTGTGAAAGTGTGTTACAATACTTTGAAACACTCCAAATAAGGAACCAATAAGCTCATTTAGTTCACAAGGGCCCAAGACTTAATGTGAATATGTTACACATTACAACACTAAATCAAGGCCATGTTAGGGAGTACTTTTCCCATCATTACATCTAGCCCCCACTTTAGTGAGAGGAGGAACTTTCTTCAAACACACTAAATTAGACCAACACACATCAAAAGGGGTCCAAATATACTAATGCTAGTAAGATAGGATGACCATGATCAAGAGGGTTATGCAAGCCCCCATAACTAAGGTCCTATGGTAAACCAACATAGGCACAAAAGAGCACACATGAAAATGATATAAAGAGAAATAACAAGACACAAGAATGCATTGTCAAAGACAAAGAGAAGAAAAGAAAAGAAAAAGACACGTGGATCAAGCTTCAACTATTTTTCCATCGTGATGTGGATCAGATCTAGGTTGTTTGTCTAAAAAATGCATGCTCACTCTGCGGCAATGAAACTTTAGGTTGTCCATTGGGTGAGTAATCCAAAAGGGTGAGATACATACACATGCAGTCAGTATGTTCTCATACACACACATGAGTGGCTAAGGGAAATTCATGCCTCATTTCGGCTTCCCATCCAACCATACCATAATTATACCTCCTAATAACTTTGATAAGGTGCCACGCAACAATGAACTTCAAGCTTCATGAGGAAAGAAAAGCTTCATATGCTTGGAAATTCATCAACAAACAAGATGACACCATAGGTAAGCAAGGTGGCCATATAACCGAAATTCAATTAGTGAAAAAATAGGGAACTTTCAAAGGATTCTTGCTTAATTCATATGAGGTCTTAACTTAGGGAAGATTGTGCCTAATTTCTCCAAGAGAGGAACAATCAAAGAATAAAAGATCTACAACTTACAGGATGTAATATGTTGCATCAAGCCACTAAGAGAAATGCAATATTCTAAGAGAGATCATGCTCTTGAATAACATCACACCCAATATCATCGACAAAGCAAAAAAAAAATGCATAGCATGAAGTAAGAAGACTAGACCATGAAACATGAATTATAATAAAAATGTAAAAGTATAATGCCAATGTATGCCCCCACTTTAAAGGAATTTCTAAACACCATGTTGTAAGAAATTACTTTAAAGTAGCAAATGATAGAATGCTAACAATAAAGAATACATGAGAGCTAACTAAGAAAGCCCTATGCCAAGTCATATGTTTCCAAATGAAGCTACTTCATGAAAATAACAAGGGGTTTCCCCTAGAATGAAACTCCAAACACACATAAGGGATCTATGGATTTGAGGTTAGTATGTTCTTGCTACAATATTTTAAAGAGGGCTTAGAACTGTCATCATTCCCTAAATACTTATAGAATTGGAAGAATGACATAAAGAGAGTGAAATCAAATAAAAACCTTTCAAGTCAACATGGAAGAGACCTGAATTTCTCGACGCCTTGTGTCATCCCCAAAAGGAAGACACAAGACAAATGAAAAATATAAAAGGAAAAGATAAAAGATTTATGACCTAGAGAAGAATGAAGATATAAATGGAGGAATGTCACCAAGAGAGAGAGAGAGAGAGAGAGAATATCAAACAAAATTTCATGGGGGATCACATCATGCAAATGCAATCACACAAAATAAATAATGTGAAATACTAGGGTATGTGCAGGATCATCATGGAAAAATCAGGCCCTTAAGTTGTGATGAAAATTCAGAAAATCAGAGTTAGGCAACTTGACGTAAAAAATTGAATAATTTATCTATATTATTTCAAAAATATGTAAGAATAGAATCTATAGAAAATTGAATGTAGTTTCTAAACTACAAGGTTTTTTTTTTTAAAATCTATTTCATAAAAATTTGAAATTTCAATGCAATAGTATTTAAATTTTAGAGAAAAAATAAGAAGTAGGTGTTTGTTTGACCACCCTAACCATAGTAAAATGATAGAAAAAATTAATAAGATTTTAGATATAAGTAGAGGACCCATGTCCCGATGTGATGCATATTTTTTTGTAATTTTTTTCCAATTAAATAATTAATTATGATTTTTTTATTACAAATTAAAAAAATATAAAAAACTCATATGTTTGACAACCTTAACTTGGTCAAAACTTCATGAAATTAAATTTATTTTTTTAATCCTATAGTATGTGAAGCATAGAATGTGAAAAATGTTTCATATTCAAAAATATGATACCATTTGAAAGCTATAGATATTTTTCAATCAGCCTATCAATCAATACTTTAGTCATAATTCAAATAGAAAATTAATAATAACTATTTATTAAATTCCAAGTAAAGCATAATTTATATTGGTGGAAAGTTGAGAATCTCCTTTAAAAACCCTTTTTGTTTCATCAATTTTGGGTAAGAAAAAAGTCATCAGCCACACGAGCCATCATATCCTTACATATCACCACTTTTTGGCCCATCATGATCCTACACATACCCACTAGTAAGGCACATGCAAGTCAACCTAAAGTAGATTATCTACATCCCAATCCTATTCATTGTATGTCGAAGGTGAAAAACTAGCCAAAGGGACAACAAATGCACTACTAGGATCGGGCTATCTAATTCTTTCCCCTATTGAGTGTAAGACAAGAATGAGCCGAGATAGGTGATGGGAAGGAGCTCCTTGCATTTTGAAATAATTTGCAATAAGTGTATAAAATTTAATAGTGAGAATATCATTGTTCTTCAACTATTACATGGAAATGAGAAGAAGGGTCCGACTTTAAGGGACTATTTCTAAAATTTTAAATATTTTTTGTAAATCACAAAATTCATCAGTACTATGTCTAAGAAATCTATGATATCAACAGTGCAATGTGTTTGCATTCTTAGGATTTGGTTTTTGGTCTTCTCTTATGGGAGGTAATGTAATCAATCCTCAGTGTAGAAGTATCTCTAAATATTTTTCAATATCAATCAGTGGGTAGGGGAATTGTAGTTTCTTTAGTTTGTAAGGACTTCTGCACTTGCTAGCTTAACTAATTTCTCTAGTTGAATATGAGGGAGGAGGACCTAAGAAAACCCTATCATGATTATCATTGCTAGGAGGCAGTGGTTGATCTTTAGGACACTCAAATCAGGGGGATGATATCGATATCCTAACCCTTTAGTATTTTCAATTGGTATTTGTTCTAAGAGTTGATGAATTTCATGTTCACTTGTTGTATCACATCCTTTTCAATTGGTATTTGTTCTAAGAGTTGATGAATTTCATGTTCACTTGTTGTATCGCATCCTTGTTTACTCAAGATCATGAATCCTTTTCCATATTTCTCTTCTATTTTGGTGGGAGTATTTGTTACCTTGTTAATATAGAATGGTTGAATGTTTACTTACTTAGAGGAACAAGGTTCACCTATTGTAGGTGAACCACCAAAAATATATATGCTAAGAATGGAAAGAGGATTCCCCTTTACTAGGCCCCTAGGGTTTCTCACCTAGGAGCACTTGGTTTAGGAATGGCACTCTTTCACCTTATTGATAAGCTCTTTTTGGTGATTGCATTCAAAGGGTATGGTCTAAATAAGGTTGTGGTGTATGTGAGGAGTGTGGTTAAATGCTGAAATTAAATGAAACTAAACTAACTAAAGAAATGTAAATAAAGCAATGTAAACTAAATGCAAGCTAACTAGATGACCTAAATCTATGCAATCTAAAAGGCAACTAGAAAATGCAGAGATGGTGCGCCTGGGAAATGGAACTTGTAGAAGAGGAGCCCTATAATGTTCAATAACTTGCTAGAAATCTACATAGGGACACTTCTACCAGAATGGGTGACCTAGTCCTTTTCCTAGGAAACTTTTCCATACTGGGTTTCAGGAAAAAGTGTATCAAAAAATGTCAAAACCCTTTTTTAGGCTTGTTAAAGGGAAAAATTCACCAATTATGGTGACCTAGTCCTCATGGTAATTTCAAGAGATTCAAATCCCAATTCTATGGGCCACCACTTGCCCTTCCCTTTCTGTTAGATATCCATGTCAGGATCTTCAGAAAATGGCCTGCAAGTTGTCCTTTTGCTCCACCTAGGGTTTGATGACTTGAGTTGACTTGAATGGAAGGATTGTACCCTTTTCAATACTTCATTCCTTTCCAAATCTAAATACAACCTACAAAACACATGCAAATAAAAATAAAATGTTAGGGTTAGAGATTAGGGGTTTGCCTTAGTCAAACCCCTTTGATGGTAACTAAACCCAAATGAGAAACAAAGAAAGGAGAGATGATTGAATGATGAACCAATGTAAACACTCACCAAAACTTTAGTTGTTGAATTCTAAACATACAAGAACCAACTCCAATGGAGGTTTCTTGAGATGCCTTTGTGCTTGAGTGCTTGCTTGGGAAGCTTGAGTGCAAGAGTGCTTTTGAAGATGAAAAATGATCTTAGGGGGAGGTGAAATGAGGATGAAAACCCTTATTTATATAAGATATGCCCTAATTTCCCAAAAATGTCACATAATAGGCCGACCTTAGGGTTTTGGAGGTAGATTCCCATTAGGTTTTTTATTTAATTTTAACTTTTATGCCTAAAGGGACTAGGTCACCCAAGGTGGCGACCTAGTCCACTTGGACAAATTCAAGTGGTGGTCGGGAATAAAAAGGTATTTAATGATTTTTATCAAACTTTCCTCCTAAAACACACTTAAGTTAGGCCTAAAAGTATATTAGGGGACCAATTCAAAATTAAAAAGGGTTAATTAGTGATGATAAGCCTAGGAAAGTGTGAAAATACATTACAATACTTTACAACACTTTGGCATAAGGCTTGGAAAGGGGTAAAAAGGGGTTATTTAAGTGAATTGTGTTAAAAAGGTGTTAGAAAAGTGGGAAGATGTATTACAACACATCATAACACCTTTGTAAAACATCGTTGGATTATTGTTGATTTGCAAGCATTCAAGACTAGACGAAGGGAAAAAAAAAGGCCAAAATCCAAGGGAGAAGGCCAAAATGGGTGAAAAAGTGTCAAAGGCTACACTTTTTGGTGACACATTTAGCCCCCATTTTAGTGAGAGGATGAACTTGCTTCAAAATCACACTAAAGTAGTTGAATCATCCATGTCGAGTGGGGTCTAAATTTTTTATGCTAGTAAGGTGAGATGACTATGATCAAGAGGGATGGTTAAGCCCTTAGGATCAAGATCCCATGGAAAATAAAACATATGCACAAAATATCACATGAGGGGTGATGTGGGAAAGTGGAGAGAGAGAGAAAAAGTCAAATCAAGCGTCGACCATTTGTCCAGCTAGTTGTGGATCAGATCTAGGTTGTTTTTTCGAAATAAAAGGGTGTACTCACTCTAGGCCAATGAGACTTTCAATTGTTCACTGGGTGAGAATGCTGAAAAGGGTGAGAAACATATACTTCATTGGTATTCACTCACACACACAAAGGTGGCTATGGGGAAATTCCTGCCACTAGTTGGGCTTCCCACTCAACCATACCAAATTTATACCTCCTAATAACTTTCATAAGGCACCACAAAAGACAAGGGTGTAGTTCATGAGGCAAGCAAAGCCTTGGATGCTTAGAACTCATGAAAAAATGCAAGATGGCACCATAAGCATTCAAGTTGTGTTATGAAAGGTGGCCATGTATGCACAATACAAAAATGCAACATGTAAAAATTTAAAAGAATAAAATTTAAAAGGGATGTTCGAAGGAGTCTTGGTTCATGTGAGGTCTTTGACTTAGGGAGCATTGTGTATAATGTATCCAAGAGAGGACATATCGAAGGATAGAATATTCACAACTTAGGGGATGCAATGTCTCACATCAGGCCACTAAGAGGAATGTAATATACTAAGGTAAGTCACACTTATGAAGGAAATTACACGCAATGTCATCCACAAAGTGAGAAAACACATCATATGAAGTGATAAGGCTGCACTAGGAACAAAGAAAAATTAATGCAAATGAAAAATAAATTATTCCAATGTATGCCCCCACTTTAAAGGAATTGTTACACACCATTTTGTGAGCAATTTCTTGAAAGTACAGAAAGGAAAAATTAAAAAATTAAAAAAAGGACATGAGAGCCGACATGGAAAGCCCTATGTCAAGTAATAGGTGTCCAATAAAGGTTGTGTCATGTGAAGAGAAAGAAAATGGAAAAGGGGAGGGTTTCCCTCAAAATGGAAAACCACAAACACATAAGGAATCTATGGATTTGGGGTGAGTATGTTCGTTGCTGCAATGTTTTTTTAGAGAGCTCGAAACTATCATCATCTCCCCAAATACATAGAACTAGAAGAAGGACACAAAGAGAGAGAAAGAAAATGAAAAGAAAAAGTCATTTTGGGTCAACATGGAAGAGACATAGTATGTCTCAACACTTTGCATCATCCCCAAAAGGACAAAAAAAGAAAAAGGAAGAGGTAAAGAAAAGGAGCCTTTCTGAGTCAACATGAAGGAGACATTGTGGTCTCAATGCCTTGCATCATCCTCAAATGGAAGGAAAAAAGAACAAAAGAAAAAGGAAAAGGAAAAGAAGCTCATTTGGGTCAACATGAAGGAGACATTGTGGTCTCAATGCCTTGCATCATCCTCAAATGGAAGGAAAAAAGAACAAAAGAAAAAGGAAAAGGAAAAGAAGCTCATTTGGGTCAACATGAAGGAGACATTGTGGTCTCAATACCTTGCATCATCCTCAATTGAAAGGAAAAAAGAATAAGAAAAAGGAAAATAAGGGTCCATTTGGGTCAACATGAAGGAGACATTGTGGTATCTATGTCTTGCATCATCCCCAAATGGAAGGTAAAAATAACCAAAGAAAAAAACAAAATGAATACACGACATAGAGAGGAATGAAGATACATATAGAAGAATGTCATAAAGAGGGGGAACATCAAACATAACAATACAGGGAAAACATGTCACACAAATGCAAAAAGAAAAGAAAAGAAAATACTAGTAATGCACATGTGTGTCACTTAGCAAGCAAGTCATCTACCTCCCAATCTTTCTCAGTATATAATTCAGGTGGGCAACTAGCTAGTGGGACAACAAAAATTGTTGAACTAGTTTCAAGGTCAATGCTTGTCCTAGGAGAATTATCATGTATGCTCATGGAAGAGGAAAATAATAAATTCAAATTTTGGTGTACCTCTTCATCTATCTTAGCATTCTCATCATCATCGTCATCTAGGTTGATGACAGTGGTAGGTCTAATGACACTATCAGTGGTGGCATGCAAGATTGGTGATGAGGGAGGTATAGGATCAGGTTGCGGTGGTGGGGGAGCAGGGTCATCAGGCACTATTTCAAGTAAAGGTGGATTATGGTTTTCAATATTTTCCTCATCACATTACTAGCGAGAAAGAGAACAACGGTGACACCTACATTCTTGAGCTTCTTTATTCCTTTTTGTTCTTCTATCAAGAGGTATTGAGGAAGGAGCAAGTTCATCTACCATAGGTTGTTGATCATTCCTAGGGGGAGGAAATGGTGGGAACTATAAGCGGCTTATCCACTTTATCCTTAGCTTTATACACTTGTTTGATATGAAGGGGGAGGATAGAATTGTTGTAATGATCCCTAGGACTCTTGGATGATGTGGAGGAGGTTTCAGGGGTGGGCTAATTAGGCATGCTAGATTTGGGTTGCAACATAGCTTCATCAAGGATAGGTGATTCTGAGGTAGAAGGGGTATGTTGCAGAGAGAGAGTTCAAAAATTTTATTTTCTTTAAACTTATGATAGGCAATGAAAAAAAAATCTCATCTAGGGGTGATAGATTCCATGGTCTCAGGCCAAAAGGCTTCTAAAGAAAAGTTTTCTTTAGAGGATAAATAATTCAAGCCACTATGGTGGATAATGAATATTTCATTGTCAATGGGAAAATTCAAATATTTGTGAATAACAAATGGGACCACTTTCATTGAATGAAGCCATGGGTGGCCTAGTCGCAAACAAAATTGGTTTGATTGTGGAATGATGGAGATTTTACATATTATGTCTTAGAACCTATCTATAATGGGAGAGCAATCAATCCAATCGTAGGGCATGTGAAACTATTATGCATTTTGACCCATGCAATCAGTCTATTATAAACATCTTGAGCAATGTCATGTAATACCAAAAAAAATTTGTTGATCGCATTCTCACCACAAGCATGATCCATGAGTATCCCATTAGTGGGATTATCATAGATTTTGTTGGCTATGTAGAGAGGACCATCGGGAAGGTTTTTGAGTAAAAATTGGGATGTAAAAGTGATATTAGAAGATGTTTTGGTTTGGCCCTTACGATGGATGACGTTTATCGCACCCACCATCTCATCCATATGTTTGGAATGGGTGGAATTCAAAAGAGGATTAGAATGTGCATGTTGTGTGTCCACATTCATAACATCAGTTTGTGAAGTTTCACTAGCTTTGACAAATGAAACATTGTGTTTAGGCATAGGGTTGGTGAAAATTTGCAGATTTTGGTTGGGGGTGCCATAGAATTATTGCTTTTATCATTGGTACCAGCAATGGATAGATGACCTGAGTCAATTAGGTCTTATACAAGGTGCTTGAGACGCTTGCATTGTTCAGTGTCATGTCCATTCTATCGATGAAAATCACAATAAGCAGTGGAGTTATAGGAGGGAGGTAATGGCTTATTGGGATCAGGTGCATGGATAGGAGGTAAAGATATCATTTTTTATTGAATAAAATGAGTCATGGTGTTATGGAGGGTATCGGGTAAAGGCGTAAAGGTTCTTTTAGGATCTCCATAATTGAAGGGCATAGCAGATCGAACAATGGCAACTTGGTTATTAGCAAGTGGATGGGTTTGGGAAGGAGGGTTAAATTATAAAAACCCTTTGTTTGGTTTTTGGAATGGTTGAGAGTTGGGTTGGGTTGAAGCATCGGACTTCTCAACTCTACTAGAAGTGGATCGCATATCATGACTACTAATGGAGTTGTAATAATCACAGAGTGCTTGGCACAAGTGCATGAAGGAAGGGAACTTCATGAGGGTGAGCTTTTCTTCAAGAGGTGTTAATAGGTTTTCAATGAACATCTTTTGTAGATGTGTGTCAGCTATCTTGGCATCAATTAAGGAGTAAAGAACTAGATAATGAGAGATAAAGTCGGTTATCCTCTCATTAGTGTATTTCTTGCATCTCATGAGATCAGCCAAGGTTTTCTTAGGGGTCATGTGGACTTGGAAGTGGTTGATGAAGGCATCCACTAGTTCATTGAAGGAACTAATAGAATTGTTTGGTAAGGATGAAAACCAGTCCAAGGTGGCATCTTTGAGGGTCCTAGGAAATAGTTTAGCTAGAAACATTTCATCAAGAGAAAATTCATTAGATAAGGCAGTATAAGCATTAACATGATTAGAAGGGTCACCCTTCCCTCCATACTTCTCAAATCTAGGAATTTCTATCCCTTGTGGTAGTGGGCTGTGTAGGATGGCTAAGGATAATGGATTTCTATGAATGTAGTGGGTATGTGATCCATGTTGGTTTTTGTTGATAGTGTAAATTTGTTGTTGCATGAAGGTGACGGTGTGAAAAATCTGTGTGATAAGGGGATCGGTGTAAGTGTTAGGAGGTGGAAGGGAAAGTGGTGATGGTGTGAATGTAGTGGAAGGGGAAGTGAATGGGATTCTAATGATAGGTATGGTGGAAGAGGTTAAAGGATGTGTTTCCAGAAGGGAAGTGGGAACACTAGTAGGAATGTCGAGGGAAGGTACCACATTATCAATTTTTTGCATAGTTGTTGTCACACTAGGAGATGCATAAGTGGGGATGGAAGCTATGGTTGAGGGGGGAGGAGTGGAAGGTTTTCCTTGGCCAACAATAGAGGTGGGTGGGTGAGATACCTAGGTTTTGAAGAGGCATGCTTTTGGTATATTTGCACTATCTTCTTCATAATACCTAGGCCATCATTGCGGTCAAGCAGGCGGTGAAGGTTCTCGATGGTGGGGATGGAGGTGGAAAATACGTTCTCAAGGCTTAGTTCATATTGAAGGTCAGCTAAATCTGTATGGATGTGAAATAGTTTATCATTGGGGAGGCAATCATGTTTGTTGTCACCATGTGTGTCTCCTAGGTTCAGAGAGTTTCTAAGGATGGTCTCCAATCCTAGTGTACTATTGTCGATACTAGGAGTAGAAGCTTGAGAGATCTCAAGATCTACAATAAGAGTGTTATCATTAGATTCCATGAGTCTAGAGCTTCATCTCACAACTGTATCAGAAAGATAACAAAAAATGTTCTACAAATTTTCCTAAGGGTGGGGTGGATGCTAATGCAATGCAAACAAAAGAGACTAAACTATGTGTAACTAAAATTTTGGAACAGAAAACAAAAATGTAGAAACAAAGGACTGAAATGCAAGAAATTATTTA
Organism: Sequoiadendron giganteum; assembly: GCA_007115665.2. Classification (NCBI taxonomy): domain Eukaryota; kingdom Viridiplantae; phylum Streptophyta; class Pinopsida; order Cupressales; family Cupressaceae; genus Sequoiadendron; species Sequoiadendron giganteum. Next base: position 454,598,223 of record CM021102.1, read on the forward strand.
ACAGTGCTAGAAATTACTGAGTGACTGGTGCAAGAGGAATAGGTCACCCACTGTGGTGACGTAATCCCAATAGTGTTGTTTTTGACAATTTTATGAAGTTTTGACTACTTTTTTTAATGTTTATGCCTTTCTGATATAAATACAGACTGTAAGTGCAAATTTTTTAATACTTTTGGAATGAAAAATATAATGCAAAGTGCAATCAAACATGAAATTTGCACTAATGCACTTTTTTTGGATCCTACGATGTAAACAATGCAAATTTTTAATGCAATGTAAGTGGTGTAAGAGGGTTTGGATGGAAGCCTCACACTTCCCTGCTCCGGGTCTCACCTCAGCAATTCCTTAATGTGGTTTCTTTCACCACCCAACCTCTAGGTTCTAACTCATCTTCAGACCCCTGGTTCTATTCCATTCCCTCTTCCAACCTTTATCAACAACAACACAACCAATTCTTGATATTTTCCTTTTGTTCACCTTAACCCTTAATCCACCCTAAAGGTCAAGTTCTTCCAACACACATCTAAGAATTTGCAGGGTTGTATCTACCTTTCCACATGCTTCCAGGCATCCTACCATGCTTCTTGGACAACCATCTAACTCTATTTCTCCATCGCTCATAAAAAACCTAGTTTAGGGTTTGAGAAGGACTAGTAGTCTTGAGGCCCAATTAGCTCTCCTAGCCGAGGAAGATTATGCTACTGCTCCCAACTTTTCCAAAGAAACCTGATTCTTTTTCTTGGATTCTTAATCCCTATTACATCCTTTACAAGATTTCAAAGCCCAATTTTCTTGACTGGCCGTACATAGGACTGTTCTCCTCTTTTTTGCAAAAACTGGGGTTCTTTATCTATTTCCTAGCCACCTGGTAGGTCTGTCAAAGATTTTCTTTGGTCTCCTGAATATTCAAGTCTCCTCCTTGGGTCTAGGCCACTATGGGACCTTCCTCCAAACTTCTACCATGGGTTTTACCTTGGAGAAGTTCACCCTGCAAATGAAGTGCCTTTTAGCACTGGTAAATGACTTTCCTAGCTGGGCACTGTCAAGCCCGCCTAAGAGCAGTTCTTTTCCATTTCTCCTGCATTCCTACACCTCTCTACTCCTACTCTATCTATATATAGGGAGTCTAGCTCCATTTCCCAATCAGCCATACACTGGGTATAGTGGGAAATGAGTCTAGAACTCCATACTGGCCAATTTTACCAGTCAAAATATAATTTGAAAGAAAACAAAACAATTAACTATAAAGACACCTGCAGTTAGCACTCACACACTACAATCTACCACACCAACAAGGAAGTAAGGTTATAAGCACTAGCTAGAGCATAGCACAGGTCTGATCCTTCCTGATCAACCAAATACAGGAAAACATAGAATATTAACTAATTGAATCACTGTCCTCCATTAGCTTATTTCAAATTTTCAAAAATACAAACATTCACAATGCCTTCCAACCTTGAACAATGGTCGAGGCCATCCCTAAATACTTCAACCAAAATAGTTATGCTTGAGCCTTTACCTCTTCCAAGCCGGTTATGTCATAACAAATGTTTATTTTGGTAAAATGCTTAAAGCAAACCCACCACTAACTTAGAGACTTTGAGTGCCTAACCTCAAACTTGATCACTACTGATAGCTAACAACTACTAATAATAGCTAATGACTAACCTTATTCCAAATCTAACTCCTAGAGCAATGGTCCGCATGACCATAATAGAAAAAAACATTAACATTCCAAAACTTGTCTTTCCTAGGTGTTTCCTAGAGGTGCTCCTACACCATTCTCCCCCTCCCAATAGAAACACTAAGAAGTAGAAGGAGAGAGCAGGGACAAATCAATTCCAAGCTTCTTGAACTAATCTTCTTGGACCCATGTAGCTTCTGACTCATGTTTATGCTTCCACTTGATTAGGTGCTCCATATACACCTTGTGCCTTGTAGACTTTTGGACCCTGGATTCCAAGATCTTCTCAGCTTGTTGCTTGTCCTGATTGGGTGGTGACATGTTACTGATGTCCTTGAAGACCTCTTGACTCTCCTGATCCATTTCCTTGATTGATCCTTTATATTTGATCAAATCAACAACATTGAAAACCGGTGAGATTCCTAAGTCAGTAGGTAAGTCAATCTTATATGCATTTTTGCCATACTTGGCCAAGATCTTGCATGGTCCTACTCTCTTCATCTGTAGCCTGGTTGAGAATCCCTTCTATAACCTGGACTTGTTGAGTTGAACCATGACATAATCACCCACTGCAAATTGGACATCCTTCCTTGACTGATCTACCTTGTCCTTCAACTTTTGGGTAGCTTCAGTGACTGTCTTCCTCACCTGCTCCTGTATCTCTTTCATGGTCTGACTGAAATCTTCAGCATGTCCACTTCTATGTTCCATGGCTCCTAAATCTTTGAGCTCACAAATACCTCTTGGGTGCATTCCATACACAACCTCAAAGGGACTTTTTTCCTGTAGTTCTGTTGACACTATCATTATAGGCAAACTCAGCTTGTGAGATGACCATATCCCAACTCTGTCCATACTCCTTTGTTAGACACCTCAGTAGGTTACCTAGCACCCTATTAACCACCTCTATTTGGCCATCGGTCTAAGGATGATAGGCAGATCCAAATGACAGATTGGTTCCCAACCTATTCCATAAAGTCTTCCAAAAATGGCTCATGAATTTAACATCCCTGTCTGAAACTATGCTTAAAGGTAAGCCATGAATCCTTACAACCTCCTTGAAAAAGAGATGAGCTATGTAATTAGCATCATGAGTATTTTTACAAGGTATAAAATGACTCATCTTACTAAATTTGTCCACCACTACATACACACTGTCAAAACCAGGTTTGGTCTTAGGAAGGCCTACCACAAAATCCATACTCACACACTCCCAAGGTCTATTTGGAATTGGTAGGGGTTGATAAAGACTAGCATTACAAGCTCCTCCCTTAGCTCTCATGCATACAACACACTATTCCACATATTTTATAACATCTCTTGCCAACTTAGGCCAATAATAGAACCTTTGTACTAGTTCTAAAGTCTTATTGATGCCAAAATGCCCACTAAGATTGCCATTATGCTTTTCTTGAATCATATTTTCTCTCATCGACCCTTTAGGAACACATAACTGGTTTCCTTTAAACAACAATCCACTTTGCAATGTATAGTCAGCATACTTACTATGAAAGTGATTCTCAAAGTTTAAACATACCTTATAGACCTCTGAGAAATCTTCATCCTCTCCATAGAGATATTTAAAGCTCTCAATCCCTATGCTTTTCACTTGTATCTCTTGAACTGTCAATAACCTCCTGCTCAATGCATCTGCTACTTTATTCATCTGCCCCTTCTTGTGCTTGATGGTGAAGGTAAAAGCTTGGATGTATTCCATCCACTTCAAGTGCCTATTTCTCAATTTCTCTTGGGTATTCATATAGCTAAGTGCTTGGTTGTCTGTAAAGACTACAAACTCCTTGGGTAGAAGATAATGCCTCCATTTCCTAAGTGACTGAACCAAAGCATAAAGTTCCAAGTCATAGTTTGATTATTTCTTCTTTGCTTCATTAAGCTTCTCACTAAAGAAGGCTACAGGTCTACCCTCTTGACTTAGCACTCCTCCAACTACCACTCCACTTGCATCACACTCAACAGTGAACAATTTGTCAAAGCTAGGTAGTAAAAGTATGGGTTGAGTTGCTACTTCTTGTTTCATTTTCTCAAACCCTCTCTCAGCTGCTTGAGTCCATACAAACTTGGTTTCCACAGCACCTTTTCTTGTCTCTAAAACCAGTGCACAAATACCACTAAAATTTGTTATGAATTTCCTATAGAATTGGGCCAATCCATGGAAACTCCTTACCTCAGTCCCTGTTGTTGGCGTAGGCCAGCTTATGATTGCCTCCACCTTACTTGGATCCATCTTCAATAATCCCTTAGACACTACAAAATGCAAGTACACAACTTATTGTTTGAAAAACTCATATTTTTCCAAGTTGATAGCCAACTTCTCCTCTTGCAATCTACTAAGGACCAATTCCACATGTTTGAGATGCTCCTCTACTGTCTTGCTAAAGATTAGGATGTCATCTAGGTATACAACCACAAAAACTCCTGTGAAATCCTTTAGTACTTCATTCATGAGTCTCATGAATGTGCTAGGTGCATTGGAAAGGCCAAATGGCATCACTCTCCATTCATATAAACCATCTATTATCTTGAATGTTGTCTTCCATTCATCACCATCCTTAATTTTGATCTGATGGTATCCACTTTCCAGATCCAATTTTGTGTAATATTGAGCCCCTCCAAGACAATCCACTAAGTCCTCAATTCTAGGAATTGGAAACCTATACCTAATTGTGATTCTGTTGATTGCTCTAGAGTTAGTACATAACCTCCATTTGCCTCCCTTCTTGGTTGCCAAGACTACTGGTACTGCACATGGGCTAATGCTCTTTTGTATCAAATTTTGATCCAACAATTCTTGCACTTGTCTAGCTACTTCCAAGTTTTGATCCAGTGTCAACTTAGATGCTGCTTTGTTAGGTAATGATGCTCCAGGTATGAAGTCTATTTGATGGCTAATAGATATCCTTGGAGGTAAGGTTGCAGGTGTACCATCACTTACAATATCCTTGTACTTGTGAAGCAAATTTTGGACTGCTCTTGGTATGACTGATTTTTCCATCTTCTTTTCCTCTTTGGACTGCAATAACACAACATATCCTTCTCCACCTTCATGTAGGGTGTTGAGGAACTCTTTTCCACTACTAAGGAGCACACTTGGTGTCTTGGACTATCCTTCATCTTCTTCTGATAGTGACTGCAACTTAAAAGTCTTCCCATCCTTCTTAAATGAAATTGTATTCTCTTTACCATCATACACAACACTCTTGTCATACTGCCATGGCCTGCCCAATAGTAGATGACATGCATCCATGGGTAAAACATCACAAACAATCTTGTCCTTGTATCCTCCAATAGAAAAATCCATTGTTACTTGTTCATTTACCAAGACACTTTGCCCTTTGTTAAGCCATGTGACCTTATAGGGATTGGTATGGGGTACTTTCTTCAATTTCAGTTTAGTTACTACCTCCTCTAAGATTATATTATATGTAGAACCAGAATCTACAATGACCTTGCATACTTTACCAAGAATTTTGCACCTTACTCTAAAAAGAGCTCTTCTTTGCTTAGGTTCTTCTTTGACCGGTTGCCTTATCAACACTCTTCTAAACATCAAACTCTCTCCATTTTCAGACTCAATATGACTGATCTCAGTTGTCTTAGGACTCATGGTGTCCTCTTGTGCATAGACCACTCTCTTTTCATTGCTTGAAGAAGGAGCTTTCTCCGGGCATCTATAAGCTGGGTGTCCAACTTGACCACAATGATAACATTTCATGGTTGCAAAATAGGAATTACTCCTACCTACTCCTCTTCCTCTATTTGAACCTCCTTGAGGTCCTCTTCCTCTGTTAAATCCTCCTCTTGAAGAAGTTTCACCTCCATGCTCAGTGAGTTTTGATTCTCCTTGGTTTCTTTGGTCATTACCTCTACCTTGGTAACCTCCTCGATGTCCTCTTTGATCTCTATGATCTCTACCTTTACCTCTGCCTTTAGAAGCCTAATCTTGCTTCCTCTTGTTCCTTTCCTCAATCTTGATAGCCAACTGATAACATTGATGAACTATTTTAGGACTCAAAAGAGCCATCTCCTCTTGGATATTCCACTTCATACCATTAAGATATCTAGCCACTTTGAGACTCTCATCCTCTGTCACATTAGACCTCATGCAAAGCTTTTGGAACTCTTCAGTATAAGTATTCACATCTAGTTCTTTCTGCCTTAGGCTTTGTCTCTTCTTGTGTAGTTGAATTTCATAGTCATCAGGCATGTAGGCTTCTTTTACCTTAGCAACCATTCCTTTCCAAGTTGATATGAGCTATTTGCCTTCTTTTTCCCTCTCTGTCTAAACAAACTTCCACCATGTTAAGGCTGATCCTCTCAATCTTAACTTAGCAACCTTCACCTTTTGTGCCTTAGTGACTCCATCACACTCAAAGTGATTCTCCATGCCTTCTATCCAATCCATGACTAGGTTTGGTTCCATCTTTACACTAAATAGTGGTATACCTTCAAGTGCCTTTCCACTCAAGGCTTTCAATGCCTTCAAGAAAGGCTCCTCCTTCAAAATAGGGTCAGGTTCAGGGGTCTTGTCTTCCTCTGCAACCTCTTCTTCTTTTAGAATTCTTCCCTCAAACTGTGCACTCCTCATTGCTGCCTCAAGTTGGGCTATTCTTTCCCTCATCTGCTTATTGTCTTCTTCTTGCTCTTCAACCATCTTGGCCAATTCTACATTTGTCACCATGGTGGTAGAAGCACTTGACTCAATGTATGACATGCAAGATTTCTCTCCCAAATCTTTAACTTGCTCTAATACCAATCTAGTGTAAGAGGGTTTGGATGGAAGCCTCACACTTCCCTGCTCTAGGTCTCACCTCAGCAATTCCCTAATGTGGTTTCTTTCACCACCCAACCTCTAGGTTCTAACTCATCTTCAGACCCCCTGGTTCTATTCCATTCCCTCTTCCAACCTTTGTCAACAACAACACAACCAATTCTTGATATTTTCCTTCTGTTCACCTTAACCCTTAATCCACCCTAAAGGTCAAGTTCTTCCAACACACATCTAAGCATTTGCAGGGTTGTCTCTACCTTTCCACATTCTTCTTGGAATCCTACCATGCTTCTTGGACCACCATATAACTCTATTTCTCCATCGCTCACCCAAAACCTAGTTTAGGGTTTGAGAAGGACTAGTTGTCTTGAGGCCCAATTAGGTCTCCTAGCCGAGGAAGATTATGCTACTACTCCCAACTTTCCCAAAGAAACCTGATTCTTTTTCTTGGATTCTTAATCCCTATTACATCCTTTACAATATTTCAAAGCCCAATTTTCTTGACTGGCCGTACATAGGATTGTTCTCCTCTTTTTTTGAAAAAACTGGGGTTCTTTATCTATTTCCTGGCCACCTGGTAGGTCTTTCAAAGCTTTTCTTTGGTCTCCCAAATATTGGAGTCTCCTCCTTGGGTCCAGGCCACTGTGGGACCTTTCTCCACATTTCTACCATGGGGTTTACCCTGGAGAAGTTCACCCTGCAAATGAAGTGCCTTTTAGAACTGGTAAATGACTATCCTAGCCGGGCACTATCAAGCCCACCTAGGAGCAGTTCTTTTCCATTTCTCCTGCATTCCTACACCTCCCTACTCCTACTCTATCTATATACAGGGAGTCTAGCTCCATTTCCCAAGCAGCCATACACTGGGTACGGTGGGAAATGAGTCTAGAACTCCATACTGGCCAATTTTACCAGTCAAAATATAATTTGAAAGAAAACAAAACAATTAACTATAAAGACACCTGCAGTTAGCACTCACACACTACAATATACCACACCAACAAGGAAGTAAGGTCATAAGCACTAGCTAGAGCATAGCATAGGTCTGATCCTTCCTGATCAACCAAATACAGGAAAACACAGAATATTAACTAATTGAATCATTGTCCTCCATTAGCTTATTTCAAATTTTCAAAAATATAAACGTTCACAATGCCTTCCAACCTTGCACAATGGTCGAGGCCATCCCTAAATACTTCAACCAAAATAGTTATGCTTGAGCCTTTACCTCTTCCAAGCCGGTTATGTCATAACAAATGTTTATTTTGGTAAAATGCTTAAAGCAAACCCACCACTAACTTAGAGACTTTGAGTGCCTAACCTCAAACTTGATCACTACTGATAGCTAACAACTACTGTTGATAGCTAATGACTAACCTTATTCCAAATCTAACTCCTAGAGCAATGGTCCACATGACCATAATAGAAAAAAAACAAAAACATTCCAAAACTTGTCTTTCCTAGGTGTTTCCTAGAGGTGCTCCTGCACCAGTAAGCTTAATCCTAAGATGGAATGCAAAAATCAAAAGATTAACAAGTGATCTATAGTCAGGTTCACCAAAATGAACCACCAAAAATATATATGCTAAGAGGGGAAAGAGGATTTCCCTTTACTAGGCCCCTAGGATTTCTCACCTAGGAGCACTTGGTTTAGGAATGGAACTCTTTCACCTTAGTGATAAGCTTATTTTGGTGTTTGCATTTAAAGGGTGTGGGTTGACTAAGGTTGTGTTGTGTGTGAGGAATGTGGTTGAATGCTGAAATGAAATGAAACTAAACTAACTAATGAAATGTAAAAAAAGCAATGTAAACTAAATGTAATTTAACTAAATGACTTAAATGTATGCAATCTAAAAGGAAAAAAATGAAAAGATGGTGCACTTGGGAAATAAAACTTGCAAAAGAGGAGCCTTAGAATTTTCTGACACTTGCTAGAAATCTACATAGGGATACTTACGCTAGAATGGGTGACCTAGTCCTTTTTCCAAGAAACTTTGCCAGACTAGGTCTAGGGAAAAAGGGTATCCAAAAATGTCAAAACCCTTTTTTATGTTTGGTACAGGGACAAGGTCGCCAATGAGGGAAACCTAGTCCTCCTGGTACTTTCGAGAGATTCAAAGCCTGATTCTGTGGTCCACCACTTGCACTTCCCTTTCTGTTAGATACCCATGTCAAAATCTTTAGCAAACACCCTGCAAGTTGTCCTTTTGCTCCACCTAGGGTTTGATGACTTGAGTTGACTTGAATGGAAGGATTGTACCCTTTTCAATACTTTATTCCTTTCCAAATTTGAATACAACCTATAAAACACATGCAAAGATAAATAAAATTTTAGGGTTCGAGATTAGGGGTTTTCCTTAGTCAAACCCCTTTGATGGTAACTAAACCAAAATGAGAAACAAAGAAAGGAGAGATGATTGAATGGTGAACCAATGTAAACACTCACCAAACCTTTAGTTGTTGAATTTCACAACATACAAGAACTAGGTCCAATGGAGGTTGCTTGAGATGTCTTTGTGCTTGAGTGCTTGCTTGGGAAGCTTGAGTATAAGAGTGCTTGTGAAGATGAAAATGTGTTGGCAAAACAAGGATAGACAACTAAGAGGGGGGATGAATCGGCTGTTACAAAATTTAAACTTATTTAACCTTTATCAACCTTTAATCTTAGATCTGATAATTAGCACTGAAATCATGAATCAACAACACATCAAAAACACACAACACCAAGATTTTTGCATGGAAACCCTATTAGGGGAAAAACCACAGTGGAGATTAATCCATAACTTATACCCTGTTAAAATTATAAAAGAAATAAATAAGCAATGCATCTGCATTTAGGAACACTTCCTAGAGCTCACTACTTAGAAGGGAAGGCTCACTACCTTACATAAAAATATCAGATTAAATCCATCTGATGAGGTTGAACTGAGAAATTAGCTTCTTCAAAAGTCTAACGATAGTTCTAGTTAGGCACAAAAATACTTCTTCCCACTTTGCTTAAAATCCTTCACACTCTGCTCTGTAATTGAATGATCTAATCTTTATTCACACATATCTCACACACACTTCACATTTATTTATCGAGCACACTTCAAAATGAGGAAACAATTGCTCTTATATACCTGTTTCATGAAATTACATTATCAACTCTGTCGGCCAAAAATAAATAATATATGAATACAAACTATTGGCCCAATACATGAACAAATATCAATGCGTACAAACCTAAGTTGGTCACAATATAATGAAGACCTAAATAAACATCCTCAAATGTGCCAAGCATTCAAAAATTAATCCACAAGGATCCGCAACACGCTACAACCACCATGTCGGCCAAGAACAAGAAAACTTGAACATACAATGGAAAGATCTTTCATCATGAGAACACCAATCAATGCAGACATAAAACAATGATGGAGCATGATCTAGAACCATCACTAAACATCAGAGAAGAATATGCAATAATGTAATTTACCATAATTGCATTCTCTTCTTCTAGAAACACCTACTACAGTAACAGAATAATTGTCGGAACTCAGAAACTCATAAATCACTCCAATCTTGATGCAAACCTCTGAAACTTCTAGAGAACATACTAGATAGGCTCAAAAACAAACCCTTTAATGTGAAACTTCTCAATACCAACTTACAAAACCTTCCATCACTCTGATTTTCACAACTTCACAAACTATCTGCAACATATTTATTATAATTTTCTCAATATCCTCGACATATACAACCTTCAAAATCATCAATGCTAATAGTGTTGACATCAATGACAACCACATATCAGCAACACAACTACAACATCCAACAATCTCCCCCTTTGGCATTGATGGAAACACATGATGTGAAAAATACCATCAACACAACTAACTCTTTACACACTATTCTTCTCCTCCTTACTTTAGACTCTTCCATCTTCTCCCTCTTAGTACTTATTGCTCTTCTCACCCTTTCTTCTACAAAGGTTTTTCACATTTCTCTTCTCCCACTTTGACATCAATGACAAAGGTACACAAGCTCTAAACCACATATATGAATCATATAACTACTCCCCCTCAGTAGTAGCAACCACAACATCAATTTGAAACAAGATATGACTGTGAGTGAATAGATTGATGAAAAGACTTGCATCTTAGTTCAGATTAGGAGGAGGAACCACCCCTAACTTCCTCTGAGATACTCAAAAGTATCTTTAGTAAATGGTTTAGTGAAGATATCTACAATTTTCTCCTTAGTGGGTACATACTCCCGTCTGACTTCTTTATCACTTTCTTTATCTCTCAAAATCTGATACTTGATAGATATATGTTTTCTCTTTGAATGTAGCACCGAATTATTAAAAATGTTTATGGAACTTGATTTATCACAAAATATATCAATAGGCTCATCATACTCAATTCTGATATCTCTTAGCATTTGTTTCGTCCATATTACTTGAGTACATTTTTTTGCAGCAGCAATATATTATGCCTCAGCAGTAGATAATGAAATAGAATTCTACTCTTTACTTAACCAAGACACCAACTTCTTCCCCAAGAAGAATACACCACCACTAGTACTTTTTCTATCATCCACATCTCCTGCCCAATTTTCATCTGTAAAGGAATTAAAAGTTAGATCATCATCCTTAGGATACTATAGCCCAAAATCAACTATCCCTCTCAAGTATCTGAAAATTATCTTTATTGTAGTCAAATGTGATTCCTTCGGATCAACTTGATATCTAGCAACCATACATACATCATTCATAATGCTTGGTCTAGTCTGAGTCAAATAGAGCAATCCACCAATCATTGACATGTACCTTGTTTGATTAGCTTTAGGAGAATCATCATTTTGTGTTAACTTGCATCCAGTTACCATGGGTGTACCTACAAGCTTTGAGTCTTCCATGCCAAACTTTTTTATTAACTCTCTTAAATATTTGGATTGAGATATAAAGATTCCATCATCTAACTGGGTAATTTGCAATCCTAAATATAATTTAAGCTCTCCAATCATTGACATCTCAAACTCACTTTTCATTTCATAAAAAAACTTCATACATAATTCATCATCACCTTCAAAAATGATGTCATCAACAAATACTTCAATACTCAATTCTTTATCCCGATCCACCTTGAAATACATGTTGATGGCAGTAGTGCCTTTGTTGAATCCAAGCTTAAACAAGTATTTATCCAATCTAGCATACCAGGCTCTAGGGGCTTGTTTTAGTCCATACAGTGCTTTCTTCAATTGGCAAACCATATCTTATTTATCAGTTAGTTGAAATCCATCTGGTTGCTCAATATAAACTTCTTCTTCTAATTCACCATTCAGAAATGTTGACTTCACATCCATTTGATAGACTTTGTAATTCTTGAAAGTAGCATAAGAAAGAAACAACCTTACAACTTCAATTCTAGCAACAGGGGCAAAGGTTTCTTCAAAATCAATACCTTCCATCTATGAATACCCTTTACATAACAATCTTGCTTTATTTCTAACCACTTCACCTTGTCCATTCAGCTTATTCTGAAAGATCCATTTGGTTCCAATTACATTTTTATCCTGAGGTCTGGGAACAAGAATCCATGTATTAGTTTTCTCTATCTGCATTAGTTCTTCCTTCATTGCTTCCATCCAATATTTATCTTTACATGCTTCATTGAAATTACTACGCTTAATTTTTGAAATCAGATCATACTCTTCTGCAATTCTTCTTCTAGTCTGGACACATTTTTGTCTTGTCTCCTATAATCTAATTTTTAGAGTGATTTAGCTTTAGATGCCTTGGTACTTTGGGATTCTCTCTAACTTTTGGTTCTTTTATTCTCTCTTTTGCACTTCCACTAGCTTCTCCTTCATGATTCTATTGATTCACCAAAACAATTTGAACTTGATTTTATGTTTGAGTAGTCTTTCATTTCTCAGTACTATCATGTTCATCATCTGAGTCATATCCACAATATCTAGATGATTTGTCAGTATCCTCATCAACTCTAACATTTTCACTTTCAACCATTTTCTTCAATATTCTATTGTAGCACCGGTAGGCTTTGCTCATAGTAGAGTAACCCAAAAATATTCCTTCATCACTTCTAGCATCAAACTTTCCAATATATTCATCTCTCTTGATATAACATCTACTTCCAAAGATTTTGAAATATTTAACAGTAGGCTTATAGCCAAACCATAGCTCAAAAGGAGTCTTACCATAATTACCATTGACATCTACCCAGTTGATAGTATATACAACAGTGCTTACAGCTTCTCTCCAGTAGATATGAGGAACATTACCTTCCAACATCATAGTTCTAGTAGCATCTAGAATTGTTTTGTTCTTTCTCTCAACAACTCTATTATGTTGAGCAGTCTGGGGAGTAGATAACTTTTTGTTGATTCCATGCTCTTCACAAAATGAATTGAATTCTCGGGAAGTGAACTGACCACCTCTATCTAATCTTAAGCATTTAACCTTCAAACCTATCTCATTCTCTTCCATAGCTTTGAAACATTTGAACTTTTATAGTGCTTCATATTTTTCTCTCAAGAAAGCAACCCATATCATCATAGAGTAATCATCAATAAGAAACATAAATTACCTTTCAACTTGTAGAATTTTTATTCTGGATCGACCACATAGAGCAGTATGAACTAGCTCCAGTACTCCATTAGAATGATGTTGTTTTCTATGAAAAGAAATTCTAGTCTTCTATCCCATCTAACATTCCTTGCATATGGTATTAGTAGGCTTTACTAACTTAGATAGATCTTTGACTGCTTGTGTGGAGATTACTTTGACAATGTTATAAAAATTCACATGACACAGCCTCCTATGCCATAACCAGCTTACATCAACTTGAGAAATTAAACAACTTTCACATTAGCACCTAGGTGAAAGATGTTATCTCTTGTATTTGTACCTGAAGCAATTATATTTCCAGAGCTTCCCAATATCCTGCACTTTCCATCTTTGAACTAAAGATTGTATCCCTTGTCTACCATTTGTCCAACACTCAACAAGTTATGCTTCAATCCATCAACATAAAGGACATCATCAGTATTATTTTTACCACCAATAGAAATAGTGCCTCTACCACAAATCACACTAGCATTGTTATCTCCAAATCTTACAACACCAGCATCATATTTCTCCAAGCTTATAAACTTGTTTTTCTCACCAGTCATATGATGTGAGAATCCACTGTCAATCACCCACTCATCCTTTTCATCAATTTTGGTTGCAAGAGCTTTCTCAATATCCTTATTTTTAGCAGATTCAGTGGACACCAAACCATTTTCCTTGATAGCAATGAATACCCATCCATCTTCATTTCCAATTTCTTTATTAGATTCATCATCAGTAACACCTTTTTCAGCATAATAACATTTCTTATCAAATCTAGACTTGTCAGGTTTGTACTTAGAAAATCTTTCAAGACACCTTGATACAAAATGACCTATCTTACTGCAAGAGAAAAATTTAATAAGAATCTTTCCTTTATACTTACCTTTTCCTCTAGCCTCTCTTTTCACAATCAATCCTTCCAGTTCTTCTAGCTTTCTTTCTTCATCTTCAATTTGTTTCATCGCATCTTCATATTTGAATGTCTTTCTAGAACTTTCTCCCATATCATATCTCTATTGGTTTCTTCTGGATACAGTAGCTTTAAATGCAAATTCTGTCTTAGGAGTAGATTCACCAAATTCACTTAATTTAAAGGCAGCAAGCTTACCAATCAACATATCTCTTGATACATTTATTACTGTCTTGAGTTCTTCAATAGCATGAGCTTTCATTTTGTAAGAAGTAGGCATTGATCTGAGCACTTTAGCCACAATCTCATCTTCTTCCAAAATTCCACCGGCACATCTAATACCCATCACTACTTCATTTACCTTCTGCATGAAAGAAACAATATTTTCATCTTCACTCATCTTCATGTTTTCCCATTTTCCTTTCAAACTTTGTAGCTTGGAAAATTTCACTTGTCCATCTCCTTCATACAATGTTTCCAGTTTCTTCCAGATCTCATGTGTTGTTTTCAAACCTATCACATTTGTCATCTCTGATTCTATCAAAGCACTCAACAATGCTTCTATAGCCTTGATATTAGTTTTAGCTTGTTTGATCTCATCAGGAATAGAGGGACCATTCTGAGGAATAGTAATTGTGTTCTTTATAATCTTCCAGAAGGTCTCACCAATGCACTTCAAATGACACTCCATTCTGACCTTCCACAAAGAGTAATTTGTACCATCGAATCTAGGACTATCCTTCTTGTATGATTCCATCTCGGATCAGCTCAAGCTATTAAACTTCTTCAGAGGAACCTGCTCTGATACCAATTGTTGGAAAAACAAGGATAGACAACTGAGAGGGGGGGTAAATCAATTGTTACAAAATTTAAAATTATTTAACCTTTAATCTCATATCTGATAATTAACACTAAAAGCATGAGTCAACAACACATCATAAACACACAACACCAATATTTTTGTGTGGAAAACCTATTAGGGGAAAAACCACGGTGGAGATTAATCCACAATTTATACCATATTAAAAGTATAAAAGAAATGAATAAGGAATGCACTTGCATTCATGCACACTGCCTAAAGCTCACTGCTCAGAAGGGAAGGCTCACTACCTTACATAAAACAATCAGATTAAATCCATTTGATGAGGTTGAAATGAGAAATTAGCTTCTTCAAAAGCTTGATGATAGTTCTAGTTACGCATAGAAACACTTCTTCACACTTCGCTCAAACTCCTTCACACTCTACTCTATAATTGAATGATCTGATATTCATTCACACATATCTCGCACACACTTCACATTTATTTATCATGCACACTTCAAAATGAGGAAATAATCACTCTTATAGATCCACTTCATGAAATTACATTATCAACTCTATCAGCCAAAGATAAATAATATATGAATACAAATTTTCAGCCCAATACATGAACAAATCTCAATGCGTACCAACCTAAGTTGGTCACAACATAATGAAGACCTAATTCAACATCCTTGAGCATGCCAAGCATTCAAAAATTAATCCACAAGGATCCACAACACACTACAACCACCATGTCGGCCAAGAACAAGAAAAATTGAACACACAACGGAAAGATATTTGATCATGAGCACACCGATTAACATGAATGTACAATAATGATATAGCACAATCGAGAACCATCACTGAATATCACAAGAGCATACGCAACAGCTTAATTTACAAAAAATTCATTCTCTTCTTCTAGAAACACCTGCTATAGTAACAAAATAACTATAGGAACTCAAAAACTCATAACTCGCTCCAATCTTGATGTGCACCTCTGAAACTTCTGTAGAACATACTAGATAGGCTAAAAAACAAAACCTTTAATGTGTAACTTCTAAATACCAACTTATAGAACCTTCCATCACTCTAATTTTCATAGCTTCATAGACTACCTACAACATATTTATTATAATTTTCTCAATATCCTCGACATATGTAGCCTTCAGAATCATCAATGCTAATAGTGTTGACATCAATGACAACCACATATCAGAAACACAACTACAACATCCAATAAAATGATCTTAGGGGGAAGGTGAAATGAGGATGAAAACCCTTATTTATAAAAGATATGCCCTAATTTCCCAAAAATGTCACATAATAGGCCGACCTTAGGTTTTTGGAGGTAGAGTCCCATTAGGTTTTTGATCTAATTTTGAATTTTATGCCTAAAGGGACTAGGTTGACCAAGGTGGAGACCTAGTCCACTTGGACAAATTCAAGTGGTGGTTGGGAATAAAAAGGTGTTTAATGATGTTTATCAGAATTGCCTCCCAAAACACACTTAAGTCAGGCCTAAAAGTATATTAGGGGACCAATTTAACGTTAAAAATGATTAATTAGTGATGATAAGCCTAGGAAAGTGTGAAAATACATTGCAATACTTTACAAAACTTTGGCACAAGGCTTGGAAAGGGGTACAAAGGGGTTATTTAAGTGAATTGTGTTGAAAGGGTCTTAAAAAAGTGGGAAGATGTATTACAACACTTCACAACACCTTTGTAAAACACCATTGGATTATTGTTGATTTGCAAGCATTCAAGACTAGACCAAGGAAAAACAAGGCCAAAATCCAATGGAGAAGACCAAAATGGGTGAAAAAGTTTCAAAGGCTACACTTTTTGGCGACATAGTAGGGAACTTAGGTTCAAATTATATCTCAATTTCATGATGTAATTAACCAAACATCTCAGGTGGTTGTATTATAGGGGTGTTGGTTTTTTTATTGATGGATAAAATGACGCATTGGCTTCAAGGTTGTTAAGACAATCATTTAGGAATTTAATCATCTTATCATCATCTTCTCCAATGATGTCAACATCACAACGAGGACATGCATTAGGAGTTGAGTGAGAATGATTAAGTTCAATTTCATTAGGTTCATTGCCAAAAGAACAAATTGACACATCTAATAATGATTTCAAAGACATCCAAAGCTTGTAAAAGCACATATACATGATGAAATGTAAAGAAAATTTCAGATTCTAACAAGTTATCTATGCAACAATCTGAAATGAGATGTTCTAGATGCAATGATGAATTTAAGAAATGCACAAGCTGAACCAAGTTAAGCTAGGTGCAATGACTTGAATATAACGAAAACTCTCAAAACTAAAACAAAAACTCTCAAAACTAAAACAAAAACTTATTAATAGCAAACAAGAGCACAAAAACAAATTTTTGAATTCTGGAAGATGCAGTTTAAAATCTTCCTAGGACTAAATCACCCAAAGGGGTGTATGAGTCATAGTGAGAGTTTTTTCACAATTTTCAAAAAAATTAAAGGGATTTTTATGTTTTTTAGTTTGTATGATTTGTAACCTAAATGCAAATGCAGATTTCAAATTATTTTCAATTATTTGAGATGCAAAAATTCAAGGTCTATATGCACTTTCACTAAAGAAAATTTTAGAAACCCTAGAATGCCAAATGCAATGCAATGTTAATGCAAATAAGATCTAGGATGATGATACACCCCAAATCAGAATTAATATGTTCTAAATGTAGGTTCACTAAAATGAAACAATGGAAAATGGATTTTCTTCTTATGATTTAGGACATAGAGCAAACACATTTCAAAATCATTTCATTGAAGGGAATCCCTAGAGATCTCAGTCTAAAGTATGCAAAGGAGAGAGAGATCTTGCAATAGGGTTGTCCTAGGATCTGATTATAAACTAAAGAGGGGTTCACCACCAAGATAGGGCTTGGAAAGACTAATGAAATGCAAGATACATAATGCGTAAACCTAATGTGATTAAATACTTCACTAAATGACCTAAAAAATGCATGTAAAACATAATAGAAAATTGGGAGATGAAAGGTGTGCACCTGGAAACCTGAAGAGGACCGGATGAAGCTCTGAAATGTTGACTAGGACTCATATGCTAGACTAGGTGATTTAGTCCTAGATCAGGGTTTCTAGGTAGGAAGAGGTTTCTGATAGTATAGATTTTGGATCTACAAAAATCTATAAATTAACCTATATTGGGACTCATATGCCAGAAGTTCTATATCAGTCCAATTAGGGTTTTCCAAAAAAATCAAAGTCTGATTCTGCTCTTCAATGTCTTCTTTATCCTTTTCACTTGATTTTTGGATCTGAAACTCTGATTTGCAACTTGTAAGTGTCTTCCATTGATCTCCAATGCAAGGTGACAACTTTGACAACTTTCTCCAAACTTTCTCTTCAATTTGTCTTCAACCTAGATCTGTAAATCACACACTAAAGAGAGGGAAAAAGTTTTTTTGTTAGTGGAAAGGGGTTTTCCTTGGTCAAACCCCGTTTTGGTAATCAAACCTTGAAATGAAATGCAATAGGAAAATAAAATGATGAATGAACAAAATGCAATATTGCAACTCACCAAACCCTAGCAATAAAGTGTTACAAACATGTATGAAGTGCCTCCAATTAATGTAGATATTGACTCTTTCTTGAATGTGATAGATCTTGAATTGAATGCTAGCTTGAATCATAAGACCCTACATCACAATTGTTAGCTCAAAAACAAACATGATGCATAATGACTTTGAGATGATGCTTGATGCTTGAATTATACTCTAAAACACTTGATAATTAGCCCTTGAATGCCCTTATGAGTTCAAATTTTCTATATGGGTGCTTGTTTCATAAAAAACCGCTGAACTTTGTGGTTATTATTTTTCCTTTGCGACTACACCTTATCTTTTATCACTCACAAACTTTGGTGTTTTCCATGTGGCTCCCTCTTAGAGCTTTTTGTTGTTCAGTATTGCTTCACTCACTAATGGATTTGACCCCAATTTCTGACGGCTGTTCGTCAGAATTTTGATGATCTATTGTCGACCGACCGATGAAGCACACAAATCAGCACCGTCACTCAATTTTCATCTATATCCCAATGGATAATAAAACATCGCCCTCCCGACGCCAGCTCATCAGAACAGCGACACCCATTCTATCTATCTCACGACAAGCAGTGGTTGGACTGCGAGCAGAATACCATCACCGAAGCATTGGAATGACGACATACATTCATCAGAACTGGGATGACAATGTCGTTAGTCTAGTGTCAAAAAGTGTTAGCAACACGAGCAACATACCTTCAGTAAAGCATCAGAGCAGTGACATATAGTCATCAGTCGATCAATGAACAGTACCCGAAGCACGTGTGGCGTACCATCACCAAAGCATCGAAGCATCGACATACATTTGTTGGGATGGAGATGATAGTATCATTGGTTGAGCGATGAATAGTACCTGGAGCACGTGCAGCATACCATCGCCAAAGTGTCAGAGCATCGACATACATTCATTGGGATGGAGATGATAGTATTGTCAGTCTAGCGAGGAACAGTACCCGGAACACATCTGGCATACCGTCGCTAAAGGATCGGAGCAGCGACATACATTCGTCAGAGTAGCGACATATAGTCATCGGTCTAGCTTTGCCAAATCGTCAGATTAACAACATAAGAGTGTCGAATGCATGATGCAATAGGCAAGTCATTACGGAAAAAGTTCATCGCATTCACGATGAAATATGTAAGTGATTACGATGAAAGTTTATCGGATACATACCAAGGTCATCGGGCATTTTTGCGGTTCGTCGCAATTTCGATGAAACAATGCAGTTAAAAATAATAATAATAACTATTCGTTGAAATGTAGGCATATCGGGGTGACTCTAGGGGATATATAAAAGTAGTAGGAGGCTCCAAAGTGCATCCATAGGGATAATGATAAGACATAAGGACAGGTCAATCAAAGAGAGAAAGTTGATGTGCCAACACCATGAGAATTTAATAGGGGTAGTAATAGACAAGATGGATTGTCACCAATGCTCAGATTAGAAGACTTCATTATGAAAATTTAGATCACAATATGATTAATCATATTTGGACAAATGCATTGACATTAGTGTCAAGAGTTAAGAGGCCATTCAACTTTGCATTTCAATAAATTATTGTATGCATTGAGTAAGTGTTTACAAGGTAGAAAAAGGACAGTCATATGACTGTTTAAAATATCAAACATGTCAGTTGTTGTGTTTAATTAGGCTTACAGAGGCAGGGATTTATCATTTTTTGCATACATCTGTAGTCCAAGCTCTAGGCCTACATTATTTGGTTACTATGTATGAGAAATGAGCAAATGAATAATTGTAGAATATGGAGGCTATGGATGATATTATGATGGCCACATTTGATGTTGAGTAACAATTGGAGCAAATTATAAAACCTATGATGAGTCATGAGATCAAGGGGACTTTCATGGACAACAAGCACAACCTACGAACTGGATTCTAATTTTGCTAAAAAAGAAAAAATGAAACTAGTGAATATTAAACTACACACTAGAATTTAAATTTGTGGAAAATGAGCAATTTGGTGAGAAAGAGTACCTGTAGTGCGTCTTGGATACTTAGCTAGTGTATTAAAAATAGGATTGCAAACCCAAAATTATTTTCACTCTAGAAATTCAATAGAAAAATACAGAATGTTATCCTAGATACTTAGCTCTTAGATAGTCAATAAAACAATATGAGCATGATTATGAATGGTTTTACCTGGTCCCACTCTTGATCTCCATGTTTGAGAGCCCTCTCTTTAAGACCCCATGAATCCAATTTGATCCATTGCTGCCAAAAGAGATATTAATGTGTAAACAAGGAGCCACATTTAGACAAACTGTTTGTTGATTTCTTCTAAGAAATTTAGAGACTACAAAAAGAAGATACATGATGGGGATCATGTGGGCTTCGTAGAGAAAGCACTGCAATATGGCTTCAAGCAACAATGAAAAACTTTGGATTAGCTTCATAGTAAATCCTAACAGCATGACATTGAAAGTTGCTCAGGTACTAGGTCCTGTCCCCTAGATTAAATTAAGGAAAACATTATTGTAAACACAATATGTATAGAAGAATATAAATGTAAAGGAAAATGGATATTAGAAAAACATAAATGTAAATAAAAGTAGTGTGAGCAGAAAATGAATCTAAATTGGTCTTGAACAAATAAAACCATACCCAATTAGCATTAAGTTATACTGACCTTGTACTCATTGCCATTGTCAATCTTGAAGGTTGCTTTGATGCCTTCTACAGAAACTCTCTGTCCACGAGGCAAGAGAAGGCAAGAAAACCAAGTGTATATTGATGACTTCCTGACAATCAAAAAGAAAGAAGCAACCAGTCAACCCTATTAGAACAAAATAATCTTATGAATTGATTTTATTTGTTTTACTAGCTAATGGATAGTGGACCTAGTTCTCTTGAATTGAGATACTACTAAGATGTGTTGATTGGTGATTTTAGACTACCGATATTCTGCTTCAATCTCTATAAGTTACTTTTGTCTTAAATATATTCAAGATAATTCTACAAAAAAATTCCCTGATCTCTTAGAAATTATGCAAATTATTTTGTTAATACTTCTCCATTTTGATATTCTTTCAAAAATTCATAGAAAGATATGTAATGCCATATTTGAAACTTACATATTTTAATTTTATTAGTTCTGTAATTATAGTATATGATTCCAACAATTGTGAAACGCATAGGCAATATGCTGGATGAATGAAGTAAACTATGCAATTGGCAAGTGTAAAGCCAAATTCCTTAACCCTTGCCAACATCCTTCTTTCCTATTTTAAAACATGTGCTTTGGAACAGGGCATGAAAATCTATGTAAGTATAATGAATAGGATATTTTTGTGATCAGATATTATATTACAGTAAGTTGAATGAATGTAAGTAGAGATATTTTAGCATACCTGCAGATGGTACAAAATTTCATGGTTAAGTGGAAGCCTCCCATCAACAAAAAGATCCAAATATCTGTGTATCTATCTCAATTGAGCCTCTAAACCCTTCAGACCTGTCAAATTTTCCACTAACCTATTATGCACAAAAGTCAAATTTTAGAGACCACTAAAAAAAAAATAACATTATGATCCAAATCCACACACAACACAATGTTCATAGTAAAAAGCTAGCACTTTCTTTCATCTTTGCATATTGATTTGATGCTTCAAATGATGCATTTCTTATATTGAAAAGTGCATTTCTTACCTTATTGAGCTTCTCTTTGTTTTGAGAATAGTTTAATATTCTCTACTTAACAGGTCCAGCCACGTGAAGGTGGAAGCTCATTTTTCCCCTCCCCCCCCTCACATAACTCT
This sequence comes from Sequoiadendron giganteum, assembly GCA_007115665.2. NCBI lineage: Eukaryota > Viridiplantae > Streptophyta > Pinopsida > Cupressales > Cupressaceae > Sequoiadendron > Sequoiadendron giganteum. The sequence goes on from CM021102.1 coordinate 454,620,417, forward strand.
CAATTCCCATACCCGATCATATAACATTAATCATTCATTCATCCATTAATAACATATAACATTCATTCACTCATCCATTAATAACATATAACATTCATTCATTAACATATAACATTTATTCATTAACATATTCACATTCATTCATTAACATATAACATTTATTTTTTCAGTTTTTACATATTATCAAAAATATGGTTGTCAACTTGTCATAATATGATTACAATCACTTTATTTTTTGTTTCTTTTTTGCAGCTAAAAAAAGCTGAAGTAGATTATTGTTTTCAAAATCATCTGTCCCCCCTTCAGTTGTTTTGAGCTCTGCTCGTGATCTCAATGTATGCCTAGTTGTGTACTCACAATGTGGACATGGCTGCAAGGGGGGGTCTACTGCAATAGTAAAGAAATGTTAAATTGATATGTTTTATTATTATTGTTACACGTATTTCATTAATTAAAAGAACATCAGAGTGGTGCTATTTACCTAAATGGGCCACATCATGTTCCTGATATTGTCTTATAGCCTCATGCTGAACATGCTGAACACCCTCTAAATCCTGATCTGGAGTTGAAACACGAAATATTACATTAATTAATACACCAATTGCAATTAAATATGTTTAAAAGAACATTAGAGTGGTCCTCTTTACTTGATGGAGCCACATCATGTTCCTGATCTTGTCTAGCCTGATCATGCTCTACATGCTCTAAAGTTGAAACACGAAAGGTTACATTGATTAATACACCAAATGCAATTAAAGATGTTTAATTGTATTAATCCATACTGTGTTTTATATAGCACATGAATACATCCATTACTGGGATGCACACCATGGCCTTCATTGGTAGGTTGTGCTCCACCCTCACCAGGGTGCTACATTCCAATGTCATGTGTAGTATTATCATTGCTTATCTATGTAAAACAAATAGGCACATTATTATGGTAGAAATTAATATTGAACAGATTGCACAAGTATTCAATTTGAAATAAAACTTTATTGAGTTTGTTTACCTGCGTGTTGGATGCAGTGGAAGATTGTGTTTCCCCAGTCAAGACTCTTAGTTGTTCAGTCAAGGCTCCATAGCCTTGGTGGAAGGCAATCTTCAGGTCCTCTTCTGTGGGCACTCTGTTGAAATCAAAGCCCTGCATTTTTGCATGCGATCATGAATTTTGCTTCTATGGTGTGATAAAACCAAAATTGTTTGCAATTTATTATTTGGATGCAATATTTCATTTATTGATACTTACAAATCATGCGGCTATTTTTATATAACCACCAGAGCCAATTTTGTGTTGCCTATGTTTTTCTAGTCTTTCCTTTGTTGCCTTCGATGTGTCGGGCAGCCTATGAAAAAATTGAAATATGTTAGATTATGTAAAAAGAAAGAGTAATCAGTATATAATTAAATTGTTGATAGTATCACATACCTTGCTTGGTCCGGTGGTGTCTTTCCTTTCTTCTTTTTAGCCTTCTCCTTTCCATCTAACACCAAGTCCTTCCACTCCCTTTTCAAAATCATGGGGGGACGCTCATACTTTATGTTCTTCTCTAAATGTGACCTATATTGGTCCCTCACATACTTTAGATAGGTACCAGCATTCTTAAGGACCTTGGTTTGGTTGAATGTTTTATCACCGAACAACACAACTAAATGGTTAGTGAGCTCATCTTTTAAATCTTGATTTTGGGAATTCCACCATGTACATATGGTGGGCCTAAAGAGCTCCAATGTAATATCACTTAGATGTTTATAAAAAACATCATTTCCTGCAAAATGATCATGGGATCATTAGTCTATAAAGAGTGATCAATAAGTAAATGTCAATTGGATTATATATAATAATAATTAAAACATTTTAAAGTACCTGGGACCTTCTCTATCTTTATGGGAAGGAAATCCTCGGTCACCACAAATGTGACCAGCAATGTTCATGTACTTGTAATACGGGAAGATCTAGGAAATGCTACTAAAACATCACCAGTACTAGCGGCCTCTATATCCACAAGTACTGACACATGTGGTGGCATGTGTTCACTGCTAGATGGTGGACTATCGAATGCATGCATGGTATGTGTTGCCGACATTTCAGTCCACAATATAGGCATAGATGATGGGGCCGGATAAAGTGTTGTATGCGCAAGAAGATTAGGATTGACACTTGTACCATCCCCTACTTCCCAGGAAACACTTGCAGTACCTTGATCATGGCCAACAGCATGGTGAGGATGCAAATAATCCTGTAAAAACAACACATATTTTAGTTCATGACATAAAAGAGTACAAAATATAAAACCATGAATGAGCTTATGTTATAATTAAAGATCTCATGACAACTTACTTGCAAGTTCTGTGCTCTCTCAGACAATAGTTTAACCCTTTCTCTTATCTCATCTGTTTGAGGCACTACGAATACCAACTTAAGGATTTCTTGATTGCATTTTTTTTGGGCCTTCCTCATCATATCCACAGGGTTTGTGGAAAATGTGATGTTATCATCACATAATAGTGACTCCACCTCCATATGGATGTTCTCCTGTACTATTGGTGCCTTTCCTCGATTAGCCAACTGGAACAAGAATATTAAAAACATTATCGAAATTAACCCAATAAACTCATGAAAAAACATAATAATAAAACATTTTTCTTGTATCTAATTTGTACAATTATAATGAGGTAAACCTGTCAGATAGAAGCGCCTGAAGATGGATCATGATTTGCGCTCTAAGCTGGAGCCTTCCTTGTATGATCAATGTCCCGCTGTGACAAAAATTAAATATAAAAAACATTACTGAAATGAAACCAATAGACTTACAAAAAAAAACATAGTAATAAAATGGTATATTGGAGTCATTAATTGGAGGTTGGGTAAAATGCTATATAGTACATACCACCCCATAGTAGTTGTCTTTGTATCTAAGTGATTCAAATTGTAATCAATTATCAACTCTTCCCCTACAGTTATTGATTTTATCACACATACGACTACACGATTTCCCTCTCACGCCTCGAATATACAATTGGGTTGCTTATTTGTTGACCCAGGTCATTTACTATTTATAAACCCTACAATATTCCCTGATGCTTTTGGCCTCCCATCAATGTACCTAGCCACTCCTTTATTTTGATCCTTATCTTTTAGTTGTATATAATTTTCTGATAGTGCATACCTACGCATACTTCGTGTATATCGAACCAACTGCATCCAATCTTTGTAACTGTAACAGGGTCCAACATACTCCATCAACTTAGTAACTTTGTCATAATAGACCTTTATGCCGTCCATGCAAAATAGGCCCAAACCATGTAATGATGATGGTGCTATGAGATATATCCTCTCGTTGACACAAAGATCAATGTTTATTAGAGGAAGTTCCTTGGGTACCCATTGTTTCTGTAGATGTTTGTACTTCAAGGGCACCTCGATGTCACCTATGCTCTCATCATCATAAGAACATGACCCCCTTAGGCAAGAAAAAATTTCATGCATTTACGGAATTTTCTTCTAATCTTTTAACCTCTAGTTGGTCTCCCTCTTTTAGACCTACTACATGTCTCACTTTCCTCTTCTCTTCTTGAATTTCCCTCGCTTGAGGAAGAAAAATCTGACAAATACCTATTTCATGGTACCTACACTCATAAGGATGTTGGATGAAGTTATTTCATGGTGATGTGATCCAAAGGTGACATTATGATTAATCTATCATTTCATCACTAGAATTTGACAAGTTATAAGGTAATCAAGTCTTGATAGATTGCAAGTTATTGTTACTACCGTCCAAATGTGTCCATCACAAATCAAATCTACTTAATGTTTTAGCTCCCAAAATTTGTAACAAGTGTTAAATGTGACTATGGTCCACCAGTTACACAACCAAGGCATCAAATGTATTCTCTAATTGTAATCAAAGGACTTTTTCTCTTCATTCAAGTAAATAAACTTGAAGGGAAACACCACCAAGTGGTTTATTGGACACCTACATGACTAAAAATAGCAGCAAATTTATATTTAATTTCCATATGTCTAAGTGATTAACGGGGAGGGAGTGTGTACTAGGCCTGGTAAAGTCATCATAAGTTTATCAATGTTGTAATTTTCTATGACAAGGTTTCCACATCTTCAAATAGTGAAAGTTAGTGCTCATAGTCATTTGAAACAACAACATTTTGATTATGTATGATGGTAGGATTTGGTAACTTAAAAGAATTGGCTACCCAACAAACTTAAAGTTAAAAGAAAATTTTTCAGTTTAAGGGGTTAGCACTTTCTTTCATCTTTGCATATTGGTTTGATCCTTGAAATGATGCATTTTTTATCCCACTTCTATCATATTGTATTCCCATCCCATTGCAATTGTTGGAGGAGTTGATACCAAAAGTTCATATCAGATACCAAGTTCTTGAAGCAATTTTCTGTGTTTTTAGAAATTTTCTGAAGTTCTTTTGTGTTGTATGGATCCATACAAACTTGAAATGCTTTGAGATCATTGGTGTAGATAAATATATGTGTTCCCTTTCATTTGCATTTTTTTTGAAGTTCTCAATCACTATTTTGTGGGATTAAACAATGAAATGCAGGGACTGCCCTATTGTGCTTGTGTAAGGGTTTGAGGGCTAAATAGAAATGACATCCACCAATCCACCAACTGTCTTGGAACTGTAACTCGGTGGATTGGTGTGCATCATGGTGGATTTGATGGAGTTTCAAAATCTTGTTCTTTGAATCCCATTTATGTTTTTCCCTTGTCGTGGCTTGTTACATTGTTTGGGAGGAACCTAAGGTTGGGTTTTACCTTGGATTTCATAAAAATCCTAATGTTCCATGTAAAATCTTGGGTGAGATATATTCGGCCATTACCTTTTTGGAGTGGGTATTAAAATGACTTATGTCTCACTGTTTCATCTAGGTTGGGCCCCTTTATATAAATTGAGTTAAATATTTTGCCTAACTTTATTACTTCCTAAGTTTAGGTTGGCATGTGCCCTATGTTACTGATATTAGCCCAAACCTAAGGGGAGGGTTAATAATCAAAAGAGATTCTAAAACTTCAACTACAGAAGCTACAAACTTGACTGTAAATGTGGCCAAATTAGCCCAAAAGATAGCTGAAAGAGAAGAAGCTAAGAAGAAAAGTTCGATGGAAAAGTATAACACCATTATTGGAGAGTATAGTAGAATACAACAACGAAATGTTGAGCTACAAACTGAGGTAGACAGGTTGAAGTACAGATATGTGGGGGAGTCTTCTAGTGCTCCTGGTACCCTGGCCATATGTTCTACATCAAGATTAGTACCTCCAAATTCTCCAATTGTTTCTACTCTTGGGTCCCCCATCTAAACTCCTTCTCCTAGTCCTTCATTAGAGCCAGTTGAAGAGGAGGTTGAGCACTCTGTAGATCCCACCAAATAGTAGATGTGTAATAAGATTAGAGAGCTACAGGAAGCTCTAAAAGCAAGTGAGAAGGGAGCAGTTGCCAAGCAAAATAAAGTTGTAGACACAGTTTTTAGGCATTTGAATTAGGGAGTTGATGGTAGATTACCATCAGTTTATTCTTTATTCTTGGATTCAATAAGAAACATTACTAGGATCAGGAATTATTTTTTCCTTTAGTTGAGAAGTCGATCCCTAGGGCCAATGACCTAGATGTTATGTATAAGGCCTCTAGATTTGATGCAGACAATAGGCCCCAATCATTAAGGCCTACTCAAGTTTTTCTAAAATCATTGCAAGGTTTTCAAGCCTTACCTGATGATTTGAGTAGGAAGATTAAGGAACTCGTAAAAAATTTTGATGACTAGAGTGGCACGTGTTTACCAGATTTACAGGGACTACCCTGTTTTGCCTATGTAAGGGTTTGATGGGTAAATAGAAATGACATCCACCAATCCACCTACTATCTTGGAACTATAACTCAGTGGATTGGTGTGCATCATGGTATGATAGAGGTTCATTACATTTAGGGGTCTTTTAAAGCAAGAAACTTGGTATTGAATTGATGCCCTAGGGCTGACAGGGGCAATTTTCTTGTAAATTTGTGGTCGTTAAGTTAGGGTTTATGAATTTGATGGATATCTTGGTAGAGTCATGGTGACACTGTTTGATGGCCCAATCTCTACTTTGAAACAAATATATCTCTGACAACTCTAAGAGCTATAATGGGATGGCATTAAAGGAACCTTCATATGAAGGATCTTCTAATGAAGGACCTTTGAATTAAGGTCTTCATTTGAAGGTCCTTCATGCCAAGGTTCCTTTTATAAAGCATTTTGGACATGAAATATTTAAAATAAAAAATACCTTCATTTGAAAGTCTTGACATGGCATCATTTTTGAATGAAGGTTCTTCATTCAAAGGTCACGACGACATCACCTTCAAATGAAGGTTCTTCATTAACTGGTATTTTGTAATTTTGAATGTGTGATAATAATTTAGGGTTGTAAATAAATCCATTTGAGCCTTTTATAAATGAAAGGACATTTGATACAATCATATTCCTTGTCAAAATTTGAACTTAATAATAAGGGCATCATGAGTAGTTTGTTGGGCCCATTCAACAATCTCCGATGCAAGGATTGAATTGTCTAGAATGTATCTACTATCAAGAAAGTCAATTTTTTTACCTCTATGACTATACCTCAAGAAATAGGTTTAATTGTGATGCAAATGATATTGACAAGGATTTTGTAATCTAGGTGTTGAGAAGCATAATTGGCCACCATCCTAGGAAAGATTCTTCATTCTCACTTTTAGGTGTTAAAATTTAACAATACGTAGATTGATGAAAGAGCCCAAAGAGCCTTTCCCCATGTTATCCAGGTACACATAGTAACGGTCTTCTCTTATATGATTGGACATGATTTCAATAACTTAGATAGGAATTATTCATTTAACCTAAGGTTTTCTCATAATGCCATCATTGGAAAAGTATGATCAAATTCTTCTATTATGAAGAATTGGTCTATGTGCCTCTAGTAATCACTATAAAAATCTGAAAGGCTAAGCTATTTTATTTTTTGTCTTATCTTATACCATTTTACGAGAATGGGGGGGGCAATGTATGAGAAGATCTTTGGAAGCTAGGCATGAAAATTGCAGGTTAAAGAGAATGGGGGTGCCAAACTTACAGTACTCATTGTCCCTTGGTTGTCGATAATCCCTGAGTGCCCTCAACCTTGTTCTTGGTGCTAGTATTGACCTTGTTTTAGCTCCAAACTCTTCGTCGGTGCTAGTATTGACCTTTTTTTCACTCCTCCAAACTCTTCCTCAGCGCTGGTATTGACTTTTTCACTTGTCCAATTTTACGAGCTACAACCTGGTTTAGTTAGGTTTTAGAGTATGTTAATTAAATTTAAAATTATGGCACCATTGAGAGTAGTGAATATAAAGCAAGCAAAGCTATTATGGCACCATTTAGAGTAGTGAATATAAAGTAAGGCAAGCCTATTATAGTCATGAGGGAAATAATAAAACTCCTAGGATACTTTGTGAAACCATTTTCCTTGGTTAAAGGGAGGCCATAAAATATAACTTTGGATTTTTTCAATCTTCAAATATGAGGATTTGCAAGGTTCTTAGCAACATGAGTAATGGAAACGTGTGCAACAAGAATTTTTGAACACACATGGAATCTCCTTGCCAAAGAAAGGGGCTTCATAATTTAATATGATAATTTTTCTCAGCTCTAGAAATGATATGTTTCCTTAAAGAGGAAAGAGAAACCTAAAAGGTAAAAGGGATGCTTAGGAATCTCAAAACTTCCTTATGATCAACCCCCTTCTATCCATAGGAATTGAACCAATTGGGATTGGCTAAGAATGATTTCCTATAACATTGTGTTTTATGCCACTATATATTTGACCATAAAGCTTTCCAGAAAATATCTAGGCATTGAATATCCTAAATAATGTCACGTTTGTCCTCCAAGAGAGTGAGAAAGGATTCATTAGAAAAATTACCATTGAATAGTTGGGCTAGTGATGGCAACATTGATAGTGATATGGGTGGTCATAGAGGTGGCCTACAAGCTATATTTGGAAAAAAAGAAAGATAGAAGCCATTGATTGGAGTAGTGAATATTGACATTGGTGTTTCCTTTTCCAACAAAGGGTCACTATGAGAAATGGTGTTGGATTTGGCATTGGCATTTACTCTTTTCTTCTAACAAAAATGGCCATGATAGGCTAGATGTGTCTACTACTAGAAATATTCTCCCCTTCCTCCCATGAAAACTTTTATTGGAGAAGGAATACATGATACTTTGAATTGTAATGAAGAGTCAATGCAAAATAAACTACTCCCTCTACTATCATACATGTTTTTGGGTTTATTCTTTCATTCTTCACGCTTGGAAAATTGCTCATTTGGAAATGGATTAAACAAGTGGAAAAACTTGGGCATGCATATGAGCTTATGAATTGGAACCTAAAGGGTATGTCGTCAAAGGAAGATTTCCCATTTCTAACACTTTGTTGTTGAGGTGAGTTTAATAATACTATGGCTCGTTGCACCATAGAATTTGTTAGAGGTTTCCTAATATGACATCTCTATATGATCCTTGCTTAATTAGTTGTTGGATTTTATCTTTTCCTTTTTCTATTAATGACTTATTATATGATTGCATAGATGATACTTTTGATGTCATTAGGCCATATCAGTCTATACGAAGTTGCTTTACTTCTCAAAGTATTATCAATAACCTTAATAATGAGAATAATGAATTTGTCATTTAATGGGTGCTTGGGGAAGGGTATTGAGTTTTACCCTAGTGATAATTGTTGGTGTCTATGTATAATATTTCTTTGGCTCAAGAGGGGTATTTGTATCCCTTGTGATTATGTTTGATGAATTCTTCAAATGGATGCTATTTCCTTCAACCAAATTGATGTCATTAAATAGTCTTGTTATGAACCCTTTGCAGGTTGCTTGGATAATGTTAGTATTGGTAATTATGGTCCTTCTAATTATTATTCCCAAGCTTCCATAAATATTCATTTACTTAAAAATAACGATATAGTCACTTCAATCAAGTCACTTATGGTTGGGAGGTTTCTCCATGGTATGATCATATGAACAGGTTAGTTTTGTATAATAGTGAATAAGCCTCAAATTTTTGTGAAGTCTATTCTCTTAGGTGAATGCTTGTGTTTTCTTCCTACTAAGTTCCAAACGTATAATACTTCTTAGTTTAATATTTTTTGCAAGGGTTTAGATACTACAGGGGATATATGATGTCACACTAAACTCACATCCCCTAAGGAGGTGAGAAATAATGCCATGCTATGACATTTTTTAAGAGGGTAGAATTGCTCCCTACTTTGAGTCCCTATGTTGCTCTAGTCAAGTCCTTTCAAAATAATTTTCTGCTTCATAAAAGGATAAAAGGTTATTGTGGGCAGTGTTAGATTTATTGTTTCAAAGGAAACCATCAGAGCTGCTACTAGGTTGAATATTGAAGGTAGGAAGGTCATTAATAGGGAAAAATTATGGACACGGAAAACATCAACCAAATTTTGAAAAGGGGAGAACTCATCGAATTATAGAATGGTTTTGAATGATGAGTTTAGTAGAGTTCCAATTAAGTACTTCAGTGTTGAAGGTAGTTTTAAAAGTGTTTTTCATTACCATTTCTCGCATGACCATCTTAAACATAATAAGATTGCTTGTTTTCCTTATTTTTTCCTAAGTTCTCTTAAGTGTTTAGGTAAGGAGGTCTTAATGGATAAATTTGTTATGCCTCTACACAAGGGGTTAATTTTTAGACTCCATAAGTCCACCTTGCTACGTTCTCTTAGAATTTTGTTAGGTCTCTTATTTCAAATTCTATTAATCTATTCCCTACTCCTATTCTTATCAAAGCTAAAGGTGGGAATCTTAGTGATTTTCATGATCCCTCCCCTCCTAAGGGTAAGAGAAAACCTATCAAACATTCCTCATTCCTTGTCAAGAAAAAAATTATATTTGATGATGTGCCTAGTAAAGTGGTGGAGGGAAATCTTGAGCTTGGTAAAGTTGTGGCTGATTATGATGACTTAGGTTGCCCTAATATTTTTTCCATTGGTTCTCTATTGAAAGTTGCCTCTCATATCCATGTGGACATTCCTAGTGATGTTGACATCTCCAAGACTAAGAGTAAAAACCCTAAATTTTAGTCCTCACTTGTGGAAACAACGACTAAGGTTCTTATTGTTCCTACTGTTAATAATAAGATTGCTATAGGAAAACCTTTTAAGGGGAACCTTGTAAGAAGATCTAATAGGTTGGTGGCCATAATTTCTACTACCCCTAGCACTACACCCAATGTAGAATTAGTTGTTTCTAATTAGCAACAAATGCTTTGTTGATCAAAAGGACAATGACTGCATCAATAGTGGGAACAAAGAGTTCAATCACTCTCAAGACTTCATGTAAGAGGAATATTTTTCTCTTTCCAATGATTTTGGTGTCAACCTTTTTCAGAAATGAATGTTCTTTATGACACTAAGTCTTCTAACATAGGGGATGATTGAGAGGCTGAAAATGATGTGAATTTAGACCCTAGAAATGATATGGTGGCCATGGATGATGTCAAGGATAAAGGAATTTAGGTGGACAATAAGTTTGATCTTGTGCATTTATGTTCTCATTGTGGCCATAACACCAATTCTATTAATTATTTGGAGCAAATTCTACAAACTTTGGAGGAAAGAGTCAATAATGTGCTTAATTTTAGTAATAAGGTGATCCATAGGTTACTTCTATGCTTCTACTCCAGAATGTTGTGTGGGAGTTCTAGAAAAGAAGGTTGAAGGGTAATCTTGATAGTCTTGTTTTAAAGAAGGATAGAAAGAAATACCCTAAGGATGATATTTTTTCTTTCCTTTTTGAAGATTGGGGATATGTGACTCCCCAAAAGACATGCTACCTTATAAGCTAAAATGAAGTGGCCACTATCCGCAATCGTGTTCATTCATAGTAGTTAGGATTGCGGGGAACGGTCAGGATCAACTGATGGATGATCGACGGTCAATAAAAAATCATTCCAACATCTAGCTCCCTCGACGACATGTCTAGGAACTAACCCATGTTGGCCCTATTACTGCATTCACTGGGTTTAGGACATTGGGTTCACCACAAAACCCCTCACTTCATAGCTAGGGAAAAATAAGACTTCCTCACTCCTAAGACTATGATGAACACTTGATTCACTGTGGGACTTGAGGCGGGAGCTCCTTCTTTTCACTCCTAGAAGGAAGAGTACTAGAACACCCTTTCCATTTGGTGTTCGGCTATGGACTCTTGGTGGAACCCAGTTGCATCCCTATGGTACTCCTTTCCTTGAACAACCATACCTCCCTATATAAGTTATTAGTCCAAATACTAGACATCGGTAGGATGACACCGTACTCTGGGTTGACTCCCCCATTTCTGACTTCTCATCACCAATAATAACCCATAAGGACCTTTGACCCTTGATTTGCAGACTCTTCCTAGCCTGGCTAACATCTTGATGAGTCCAACTCACCTTGTAGAGTTGCCTTACCCTTGCAACCTACCTTAACTCACCATGACTTGGCATGACTCGACACTTCTTTATGCTCCATGCTGCTATGCCCATGCTACCCTAGGTAACTCAGCTTCAAAATTAGAACCTTGTTGTCCCAACTCGCCTTAAGATTCAAAAAAGAAAAAAGGAAAGAAAAATACACCTCGAAAATGATAAATCTCGGTGTATATTATATAGATTATATATAAGGTATTTAAGCTAGTTAAATCATTATAATATTGTTAAATCATTAATTATATTACAAATGAACACTGCTTTCAAATTCTTCATTCTCTGAAGCATTGGTTCTTGCATTTTTTCTTGACATAAGCAACATCCAATCGTCGATTGTGGGATTGGAATCCTTAATGTTTGTTAGAATTTGACGAAATATTTGTTGTTCTTCATTTTGTCCATCTTGTCAAAATACACAACTTAATGTAATGACCATTTTGAATTCTTCCCACAGTAGCTTTTCTCACCTTTTGCTTTCATATGGAGCCATGTCATTTACTAGAGGTAATTGTGCCAAGTCTCCAACTAAAATCATGTAGATATGCCTAAATATAAAATATTTAATTAAATTGATAAGTATGAATTTGTATAGAAGGAACTATAATAGAATTGAATAAAAAATATTGTGATGTAAAGTTATCAAAGTTTGCAATTTCGATCCAAAACTCACCTCCAAAACTTTGGTTACTATTTTTTGGGAATGCTCGTCAAAGCCTAGAATCTATGTTTTCAAGCAACCTCTCCCCAAAGAAACTCATTTCATTTATCAATATGTATCTGACATGTGATATTTCTTCTTGGAAATTTGTAAGTCTTGTCCGTTCTAGTTCATTGAAATCTCTTATTGGAATTCTTCGCTTTGAATGAATGGTTGAAGCACCAATGTTGAATGTTGCAACTCCAGTAGACGTGAATAGAAGTAGAGGAGATTGTTTGGGAGAAGAATTTTTTTTAAGTGCTAGGTTATGTGTTAGGTTATATAAGGCTAGGTTATATAGTGTTTGAGCCTAGCCTCAAACACTACAATTAGGGTCGGGCTAGGTTATGTGTTTTCTTTAGGGTTAGGTTTGGGATTAGGTTTATGGTTATGGTTAGAGTTTAGGGTAATCTCTAAATTTAAGTTTAATTCGTAGTTGATTATTTTCCCACAAAAGGAAATTAGATCCATTTTTTCTCATGTTCATTATAGCCAACTATGGCTTAATATTAAATTTAGACCTTTTCTTGAAACCTAACATCATATCCCTAATCTAATCTAACCATAACCCTAACCCTAATCATAAGATTGACTCATACCCCGACCTTAACCCTAGCCCTGACAATAAACTTAATCCTAACCCTTACTTGGAAACTAAACCATCATTTTCTCATTAATGTAACCCTGACCATAACTTTAACCCTAATACTATAATCCCTAATTGTAATCCTAAACCCTAACCCTATTTTCATATCTAATCCCAACCATAACCAAAACACTAAATCTAACCCTAATCTAACCCTATCCTAATGTTATTTTTCCTAACCCTAACCCTAACTCTAAACCTAACACTAACCCGAACACTAAATCCTAACCCTAATTAAATACCCAATCATAACCCTAAATTGTAACATGATCCTTTGAATTGGATACTACATAAAAATTTATGTGTTACAATCATTGCTTCCATTGTTGCCATTTTTACATTGGGTCGATGCATATATTTTTAAAATATTCAACAAAATCTTTTAATGTCTTGCCAAAATTAATATTATTAATTGTAATACCAAACTTATAAACATGTATGCAAATAATAACATAAATAATAAATATATGGTAATATTTTATTCAAAAAACAAAGTGATGTGGACTACAAGGACTATAAGATATCCACAAAAGAGATCTACATTGAAAATATTGTAGGGAAATTCAAGAAAATACAATTGGTAGATGCAAAGCCAAATAAATGTGAAATTGTGTACTATAATGATTTTAGAATATACAAATAATGGATTTGTTGAAAAGGTTTTAGAAACTTTCAAACAAATGCAATTACTAGATGCAAAGAAAAATTCCACAACCTTCACCAAAATCCTTATTGGTTTCCTTAAAATGGGAGATTTGGAACAAGGTATAGACATCCATCAAAGCATAATATGAAGATGATTTTTTTCAAACGTTGTGGTTGTAGATGCCCTTTTAAAATTCATACAGAATGTGGAAGCATAGAAAAATCTTGTGAACTATTTGACAAGATGTCTCAAAGAATTGTAATCTCTCAATTTATTTTAGTGTCAATTTTGTTATACCCCATGTCCCAAATTGGGTATAACACAATAGACACTAAAAAAAATTGATAGATTGTTATGAGGGCAGTGATGAGACTTTTCTAATTAGAGTGTATTCCTTGAGATTACAATTATTCGAGGCATTGTGTCAAATAGTTCATGAGCTTTGTCTATCCTTCGACATTTTTCATAGATTTCAAAAGGGAATCTACAACCACAAGATTTGAGAAAATTCATCTTCATATTATGTTTTCCTTATGATTGGTTGACTCTTATACTAAATCTGAGTGTTGTTTGTGTTTTGACAAGAGTAGATTAATATTTTTTTAATTTTTTATATGAAGATCAAAATTACATGCACATAGAATGAACCATAGTTTAGTTACAACACTTGGTATCTTCAAAATAATCAAAGAAGATTAGGGAGAGGAAGGAATGCACACCAAACTACAAAATAGGGGTAGTTGTGGCTTTGTTAGTTTTCTTTATATAGTCTACTTGTTTCCTATAGGGATAAATATTTAATCACTATACAAATGAAAGATGGTTGATTATCTACTGAATATTATTTTGTGTGTTTTGAAATGGAAGATATCTATGTTGGAAAACAAGGATAGACAACTGAGAGGGGGAGTGAATCATTTGTTACAAAATTGAAACTTATTTAACCTTATTAACCTTTAATCTCAGATCTGATAATTAAAAGTGAAAGCATGAATCGACAACACATCAGAAACACACATAACACCAATATTTTTGTGTACAAACCCTGTTACGGGAAAAACCACGGTGGAGGTTAATCCACAATTTATACCCTGTTAAAAGTATAAAAGAAATGAATAAGGAATGCACATGCATTCAAGAACACTACCTAGAGCTCATTGCTCAAAGGGAAGGCTCGCTGCCTTACATAAGGTAATCAAATTAAATCCATCTGATGAGGTTGAACTAAGAAATTAGCTTCTTCAAAAGCCTGATGACAGTTTCAGTTAGGTACATAAATACTTCTTCATACTTTGCCTAAACTTCTTCACACTTTGCTTTGCATTCAAATGATCTAATCTTTATTCACACATATCTCGCATACACTTCACATACATTATCTCTAAATGAATAAAACAATCGCTCTTATATATCCACTTCATGAATTTACATTAACAACTCTGTCGGCCAAAAATAAATAATAGATGAATACAAACTGTTGGACCAATTCATGAACAAATCTCAATGCGCACCAACCTAAATTGGTCACAACATAATGAATACCTAAAGCAACGTCCTTGAACATGCCAAGCATTCAAAAATTAATCCACAAGGATCTACAACACACTACCACCATCATGTCAACCAAGAACATCAAAACTCGAGCATGGAAAGGAAAAATCTTTGATCACGAATACACTGATCAACATGGACGTACCAAAATGATAGAGTATGAGATCAAGAAACATCAATGAACATCTCAATAGCATACACAACAATTCAATTCACTAGAATTACCTTCTCTTCTTTCAGAAACACCAACTATAGCAACAAAATAACTGTAGGAACACAAAAACTCATAACTCACTCCAATCTTGATGCACACCTCTGAAACTTCCAGAGGATATACTAGATAGGCTTAGCAACAAACCCTTTAATACACGAATTCAAAATACTAACATACAAAAATTTTCACCACTCTGATCTTCACAGCTTCATAGACTATCTACAACATATTTATTCTAATTTTCTCAGTATCCTCGACATATACAACCTTTAAGACATTAATGCTAATAGTGTTGACATCAATGACAAGCACGTATCATGAGAAACACAACCACAACATCCAACAATCTACATCTCTATAAAAATTGGTATATGCTAATAGTCAACTTATTATCTTATTTATAGCATTTCCTTAGCTTTGTATACTAAAAAATTCAAGGTAGAGGGTAACATGATTCTTTGAATTGGATACTACATAAAAATTTATGTGTTATAGTAATTGCTTCCATTGTTTGCATTTTCACATTAGGATGCATATTTTTTACAATCAACAGTCTTTTAATGTCTTGCCAAAATTAATATTATTGATAATTTCAAACTTTTATAAACATGTATGGAAAATAAGTACATAAATAAGAAATATATTCTAATAGTTTCTTCAACAAAGGATAAAAAAATCATGTGGACCATACAAGGATTGTGGTGGGACTTAAAATTTAATACCTGTGTGGTATTAATGAGGGATATCAATGATAATCCTTCCTCGCGGATCTTGCACGATCAGATTAAAGGCCCCTGAGGGTACTGCGAGGTCTACGACGAGGTGACACGTGGCCTAGTTCTTGAAGCGATAGGGCTAGGTGGGACCCGTTGTCCAGTTGCAACCTCTTATTTTCTTGGGTTGTGATTGGGCACGGTTCTCCTAGGGCACTGATGTGGATTTTCAAACAATTGTTGACTCAATCTGAGTCATCCGACTTGCCATGTTCGATCTGCATTAACGGTTCAATTTTTCTTGGGTTCTTGTTCATCCGCGTTGGGAGTTCTTGCTCTCTACAAGTTGTTCTCATTAATGGCACGGGTTTTTTTAGTGGATCCTCACCTGATTTTCCTATGTGCGAACACTGTTCTCCTCATAAATGCAATGATGGGTTGTACACCATGCCTTCGCAAGCCAGGAATAATTTGTGGTGGCTACATAAGCCACTAAAATGCTTGAATGCTCATGCTGCATTCGAGCAATTAATATTCTCGCACCAATTAACTCTATAAATTCTCATTGTCTTATCTGGTATTATCATCACATTTTGAGTTGTCTTGTTTGGAGTTGGTCGAGTCTCTCTTGTATTTTGCGATGTGTTCTTTGCAATGGACCGTTTGGCTAAGTGCAGAAGCCAAACCAAACTCGGGGTGAGAAATTTGCAGCCTGATGGGGTACAACCTGTCCTTAGCAAGCTTGAGGTTATCCATGATGCTAATTTTAAAGGGACAGGGAGCTCCAAGTCCCCACTAGTGTTGTCTTCTAGTTTTGACAGTGATGGGCCCGAAACTGACTCGGACTACCAACGTTACTTGGTGTCCATGACCGAGCTCTTGGGGGTCAATGAAGAGCCCCTCGTAGTTTCCCCAATAACTATGATGGTGTCGTGCCATGCTACTAGATCATGTGTTAAAGCGGATAAAAGCAAGTTGGTCTCGCTTCTTCCTGAAGCGAGGACCAGGAGCGGTTGCCTCTACCGAGGCCATGTGTCTTGCAAGTAGTTGTAGTTGTTGGGTGTGTTACTTTTGGGTGGTGTGTTGATGTGGACATACACGTGCCTACCACGCTCTTTTATCTTTAGCTCTGGTAGGTGACAATGGTATAACTGTTTTGATTCCTCAAACTGATTATGGTTTTTTCTAATGATGAGGAATGTCAATTTGAATTTCATTCTAAATGAAATTGAATTTTGGAATGAACAATGTAGCCTATTGCTTTGTTCCTCTCATGTCCTATAAAGGAGATTTGACGGCTCATTGTTAAGGTTTGTTAGTTTTTTTGGGTCCGAAGGCTTAGAATAGGTACAGTTAGTGGTAATGTAGGATTTTGAAGGTATTATGTAGGAAATCATGCTAGGCTAGGAATAGTATGAAATAAGTATACAATGCTTTTGTAATTACTAATATCGAAAGAAATTTTAAAAAGTTAAGATATTTTGCTCTCCTGTGTATGGGCCATGGATTATGAATGGATTTATCAAGGGTTTGTTCATTCAGTTTCAATGGTGTAGTTGAAAGTGTAATTTTTTCTCTTGCTTTGACTTAATGAGTTAATCAAATGCTTGAACACAAATTGCATGTTTATGGTTATATGCTCAGGATTCATTAAGGAGTATTGTTTTAATATACTGACAAATCTCATGGTAGCAAAGCACTATGGTGATAAGTTCAATTTCATCTAAATTACGTTTTATATGACTCCCACCCAATGGATGAGGCACTGGATAGTATTGGTAAATTCCTTTTAGGTATAGGATTGTGACTCTAAGCACGATGATTCAATACCCGAACATTTTAACAAATACCAACTGCTATCTCTTTTTGGAATATAGATCTTATGATAATTTCCAGTCTCCTTTCTTTGGGATATCTATTATTATTCTTTGGTTTTGCCACAACTAGGGTAATGACTTTCTATTAGTGTTAGTGGGGACTGCATCTGTAAGAAGAAGTGTTCTTACCAATCATGAAACATTCTTATGAACACACTTGGGTTTACCCACCTTTGTTTCATAGAGCCAAAAGTGTAGGAGATGTCAGTCTTTGATTGACTCTTGTTAGTTGGCCACTAGCCTTTGTAGTTCTTTATAACGGAGGTTGGCTACCTCTTACAGAATTGCAAATCCTATGTGGGAAAAAAAACCAACAGATTGTAAGATATACACAAAATGGATCTACGTTGAAAATTTGTTAGGAAAATTCAAGCAAATACAATTGGTAGATGCAAAACCAAATAAATGTGAAATTGTGGACTATAATGATTGTAGAATATACATAATGGATTTTTTAAAAAGGTTTTAGAAACTTTCAATCAAATGCAATTGGTAGATGCATAGACAAATTTCACAACCTTCACCAAAATCCTTGTCAATTTCCTTAATATGGGAGATTTGGAACAAGGTATAGACATCCATAAAAGTATAATATGAAGATGAATTTTCTCAAATGTTATGGTTGTAGACTCCATTTTCAAATCTATGTAAAAAGTGGGAGGATAGATAAATCTTGTGAACTATTTTGACAAAATATCTCAAAGAATTGTAATCTCATGGAATACACTCTAATTAGAAAGTTGCATCACTACCCTCATAACAATCTCTCAATTTGATTTAGTTTCTATTGTCTTACTCAATTTGAAACTTAATTGTGATACATTAAGTTCATTTTCAAATTGTCATTTGTGTGTCAAGTTTGTCAAAATCCAAAATGATCAACTATTAATAAAATCATGGATCATGTAATATTGGGATGGGTGACCTCCTAGGAAGGCCTAGTGCTTAATCGCGTTGAGATGCAATGAGTGCTAAGTGGACCATTCATTATCATGAGAGATGGGTTCTTGTGAAACACTAATCATGAAACATGGATCAATGAGTTTGACTTGTAAAACTACATAATTGAATCCTGATAACAATATCAAAATTTGACAAAAAGTGAAAAATACTTCCTACTTGTCAATAGATCATGTTGTCAAAATCTAGAATTTCAAATTATGAATTCTTTGTAATTACTCAATAGATCATGTTGTCAATTGAACTTGTTGGCATTTTTTTACGGCAACCCACACGTGTTTCCTAGAAGCTCCTATGAACTCGCCACAATCAATAATAAAAGACTAGGAACAATATGGCCAACTTAACGAGAATAGAAATAAGGCTAATTATCCTACACTTCGGACTCTGTAAAATCCAGGAGGGTATTCCCTAACATGTACTCTTAACATAAAACATTTAAACAATTCATTTAATTTTCACATGGGTAAGCAACAAATAGATCCCCAATTAATGTTAAAGGATCAAATCCTTCAAGAAATTGGCTATTCCTTAAAAAAGACTCATGTCCATTTAACAGAGAATCACAAACTTCACATAAAGTAAATTGATAGGAAATGTTTGAGTAAAATATCCTGATGCCATAACACAAAACATACGAGAATAAAACGTAATCAAAATTCCAGTGCCATATCCCAAATCAAGGAGTCAAAAGAGAAAATTGAACTACAAGGTAAATTTCATTTTGAACACTTATGATCTATTATGAATTGCATTACAACCCATAAATCTATACCTGGGTTTATTACTCCTTTATGAATCTTGTTTGTTATATTGCATGAATTTACTGGTTAACTGAAGCATTTAACCAATCCTTTGAACCAGAGTTGTAGTTAAACATAATTCACAGTAAAGAACAAATGAAAATCAATGAAAATCATCTTTGATCGATATTTCATTAATAATCCATGTAACATAACACAATAGGAGACAAAATAAACTCCAAATATTCACGATTTTGATAAAAACATGCTCAAAAACCCCATGATTAACAAAGTTCTCCAATCTGACTCAAAACTATTAAAAACCTGGACTTACAATTCATACTCTCCATATTACTAGACTCTTATTTCTCATATTTTGGATATTTCAACTGACCACTCTCTCGACCTAGAATTCCCTTTTATAAAACAAGGGAGCCAACAAGCTTTAGGTCGGAGAGTACACATGTCCATTTGTAATTGGACCGCTAACTCTTGATTCATTTATAATTCTATTATGCGAGTGGAGAGCATAAGACAAAGATCATCATTAGTTGATAAGGAGGAAAGAAAACATCGCTCCAAAGGACGCTCCCCATACATCGAAGGCATGCTTAGCCGTTATAGTATTAACTCCACCTCAACACCCTATACTTGGAGTCAAAAGGAGAATACAATTTTAGAATATAATATCTAAGGCCAGACCTATATTATACATGACCAAGTTGCAATTCTCAACTATAACACTCATAATTCCAGTTCATCGGTGAACACCTTTTTCCATAATTCAAAGTCCTCCTTGGAAGGCCACTGGAAAGCCACAACCTAATCAACCTTGTTTCGATAGGGAGCATACTTTACCATTATTGATGTGGCCTTTTTATCAAAGTTCTCTAAGAAACTTATAACAAAAGACAACTTTTCAAATGTATTCTCTAGCATGCGGATGTCAGCATTTTTGCATATCTCATGTGTTTGAGACATCATTATATTGTTCATTTTCTCCTTCCAAACCTGCAGGGGTTTGACTTCATCTTGACTATGTAAAATATGAGGCAATGGGGTCAGGTCCTTTCCATCATACACATCTTTCAACAATTTAATCTTGGATTCCATTGGGGCGGAAAATCCCTAAAAATTATGGTCAACAATTCCCTTGACCAATTGATATGTTGCAATAACAGTAGGATATTTATCACCATGTTGTTTTTCCCCTACTGCCATGAATCTCAACTTCTCCATTCTAGGTCTTAATTTGTTTAGCAATGAGATGGCCAATTCTTTATCCCTTGGAAACACTTTTAGTGCTTGCAACATTAGGACATAATTTGCATGAACACTATTTAGTTTACTCTGGATCGTTCTGTTTAAATGTTTCAAAACAATGTCCACTATCAGTGCATTATTTCTCCCTGTTGCATCCCGTACTTGCTTTACCATCTCCTTATATTCTTCAACTTGATGAATTATTTTCTCCCTAGAAAGTCCCCCTCTAGGGCTAGTAGCCCTCTCAATAGTGATAGGCACTTGTCCCATATTATATGGAACAATAGCCAAAGATTGTGCTTGTGCAGGAGGTTGAGACTGATCTACTGGTGGGTCAGGAACAGTGTGGCTAGAACTGGCTTGCTTTTGAGATCTCATGGTATCCATTTGTTGCCTCAATAAAGCCAATTCAGTTTCTAACTCTGCTACCTTTTGTTGACTCTTATTATATTCAATAATAATGTCATTATATTGGCCTCTCAGAGTAATCTTCAACAGTTTCTCTGGTGAATTTGGCGACATTCACGACCATATCAGCAACTTCCAATGCTAGGGTTTCAACAAATCTCCTCACAACCAAGTGACCACTGAAGTCAGAAGGTTCTGCAACAATTGGCTTTTTAGAGCCAGTAGATAGGGACCAGATTGCCAATGCATCCCATTCCTCACTAAAGGTCGATCCCTTGAATGCCAATTTAGCCTCCTCTTCAGTAGCAAGAAGTGGCTTATTAGCCCTTCTTATTGTGTCAAACACCACAGCATCAGCGATTTCCCATTCAGGGAGTAGCAATACTCCACTTTTTTGTACCAATTCCTGGCCCTGCTTTGGTGTTATTGCTTTGAATTTTTCTCTCATCTTTTCCCTGACCTTAGCTTGAATTACCATCTTTGGAAGCTTTGGATGTAGACTTCTCTCATGTGCCACCTTCTCAGAATATAATGCAGTATGTGCTCTCCACACAAAATCTTTAAAAGCACCGATTTGAATAAAAGAGTCATCCATCATGAACTCTCTACAGGCTTATATTCTCAAGTCATCATTGCTTGTTATTCCTTTGATTTCATCTTTTCCTAACCTCAAGGAAACTATACTTGAACCTGTTGCAATGTCAACTAGGTCCAATGGCATCTCAAGATGCATTTCATCTAGAGTGACAATAATGTCATCATCCTCATGACCAGCACAATCAACAATCTTTACCCTTTCAACCCTCTACCTCTTTGGTGATAGTGGGCAAGCCTATTCTGAAAAACTTGGAGGAGAATCCAAATCAACAACATTTGGTATTGACTTTCTTGAAGAAGATGGTGCAATATTTTTAGCAACATCTTCAGCCCTACTTCCCTTTCTTCTAGAAATAACCCTTATCTTCTTTTGGGGCTGATAAGTAGGCCTCTCCTCTTCCTTTACCTTAGGGTACTCCTTGATGGTTTATGATTTTCCCCTTTCTTCCACAACCCTTTCATCTTTCAAAACCCCAACCAAGCTCTCAAAATTATCAATAGCATACATTGCCCTGCTAAACTCATCTTTAGCATTAGGTATGGGATTGAAACCAAGTATTTTCTCCTGCTTACTTTTTTCCATTTTAGAGTAGGCAATGTATAGTGCCTTTCTATCATCTTATAATTCTAAATCAAAATATTCCGGATGATGTCCTCAGGAAAGTAGAAGTTGTGGAAAAAAGCTCTTGTCCAATGTTTTGCCTTCATTTGAGAGATAAAACCCTCAGGATCATGATTCCTAGGGTGTACAGTCCTTAGCCTATAACGCCCAAGTAATTGATGCAACTCCTTCCATCCTCCCTTTTCCATAACAAAATTGGCAAATGTTGTATATTCAGGGAAGAAAGAACCTTTCTTCTATTCAACTAGCAAGTGTAGTTCCTAAGTGCCCCCCAACTACCTCATGATTTCCAAAAATCCAATTCTAAGGGGCACCTCCCTTAGCAGAACCTTTGGATTGACATTAGTGCCAAAAAACCTAAAAACTGTGGTATTACAATAGGGGATAATGTCTCTTCAATTGTGCATTATGTTCAATTCAGGCCTTCTCTCCATCAGCCTCAAGAAGTCATGAATTTATTTTGGGATCCTTGGGGGGTCATGAACCAGATCCTCCCTTAATTTAGATCCAAAGACATTATGGAAAGTTACATAATCAAACTCATGATCATGCATGTCAAGAATCCTAGTCCAATATTGGACAGGCATTTCAATGTTTCCTTCCTTCTTTAATTTCATATATTTTTCGAACACAGCCTGACCCCTATACAAAAACATGTGGATTAACAAGGAATACCATCTGAATCCAACCCAATTCTTCCCCTCCTTTAGGGCTACCAAACCCGTGTGCATCTTTTCTACCAAATAAGTGGCAAAATCATTTATTACATTAAAACTTGGGTGCTAGAGATTTACTGCCATATACATAATATCGGTAGGCAAGGTTTTCTTTAAGCTGACTCCCAAAACTTGACATAAAGCACAAATAGTCTTCTTGAAATGACTGGCGAAATGGTCCATAGGAAAAGGTTCGGGCTCATTCCTGCCAATTACTACCTTCTAATTTTTTCCTCTTTCTGAGATTGCCGAATGAGGTATTAACAAGGATGTTCTGAAAAAACCCCTAGTATTTCTATATTCTTGTCTGAAAACCTCCAAGTTGACAGGAACCATATCCTAACTCCATTCATGCATTTTGAAAATCTCTGCAATTTATTCTTTGGTTATCTTAATCATCTGCACACCAGCATGTGTTCTAACAATTCGGGCCACGGGGTCATATCTAGCAGCAATGTCCTTTAAAAGATCTGCATCCATATAAACATTAGGAACCACCAATTTACCTAGGTCTAACCTCCAAGGGTTACATAAAGGAACCGACAAATTCCTGTTCCCAAACCAATTGGAGAACAACTGCCACCCGGTGTATGGTAACTCGGCATCTTGAATTGCACATTGCTTGTCTGTCAATCCTTCCAAGATTCAAAGCCCATAGAAAAAAACCTTTCCCTCCCACTTCTTGCTAGTAGAGGGTTGTAAAAAATCAATAATTTCTTGGGATAAAGACCTGGTAGTGGTTTCAGAACCAGAACTTTGGGCCTTGCGTGCCATTTATACTAGATTAATGATAATTTGAACTAGGGTTTGCTTATTTTCAGATAGCAAATAATTTCAATTTTCTCCTTTAGCCTTAACAAAAAATTCTTCAATATTCAAAAAACCCTAGCAATTATCTAGACAAGCTCTAAAAGTGAATCTATTCGATCAATTCTTCAAGAACAAAAACAGGAAACAATCACGAATTTCCCAACAAGCAACCATAAAATATTCTGAATTTACAAGAAATGGCGTACGTGCTACTTACTGTTTCAATCGTAGAACATCCAGGGCAGCGAAATTGAGAAATCATAACCACAGCTTGCTTCACTCGATACCAAGCAATTCTTCCTCAATGTAGAGATACAGAACTAAAATAGTAATTCACAAATTTTAGCATTTAATTATGCAAGAAGAGTCGAACTCGGCCATTACTATTCACTCACGTGAGATAAAATGGCTATCGTACAATACCAATTTATTTTTATATACAAGTCGTTGATCAATCACAACGTTGGCCAGGAGAATGGCTCAGATTTAGTCAAAATAGTTTGAAAATGCCACGTTCTCCCTCCAGTCACCAAACGAACAGGATATTCACCTACCGAACACCACATCAGCACAGAAATGGGCCCCACCTTTTTTATCAGCACACAACATCAAAGTCCACACATCACCAAATCACACACTTTGCAACATTATTGAAACTACAGTTTTAATTGTGTGAGATCAGCGAGGAATGACCACGATGCATCGGTACAGAAACAGTTGTCGGCATCAGCCTTCATAATCGATCAATGAGCAAAATTGGTCCCCACCATAAAATGTGACAGATGTCAGAATCTCGCACGCCTCACACCATATTTGTGATGTTAACAGAAACCTTGTGAGGTCTACGAGCAATGGTCAAGATTGAAATCACTTCATCCGACGGCCACGCAATCTGCACACACAAAAATATTATTTCACCTGACTTTTTAATAGTTGTTTTATTTTGCAGGGGGTGTTTTTAATGATCGTCGATCTTCCTATGATTGATCCTGACCGCTCCCCCTGATCTTGCAATGACATCATCACTGGTTGTTTGGTGATTGCGATATCATGAGCGAGCACCACGTGTCCCAAGCTGTCAATGCCGAAAAGGGATTAATAAACCATTTAATATTTGTGTTAGACTTAAATAAGTTATAAAGTGGGTTACTAAAGTAGCTGCAAGATGCACGTGCTCGAGATTGACAATGATGTTATAATATTGGTAAAAAGTTGCTCAACAGTTATGTTGGGTGCTGCTGACTGCTGTGTTTTTAATGACCGTCGATCTTCCTACGATTGATCCTGACTGCTCCCCGCGATCTCGTGATGACATCACTGTTGGTTATTTGGCGATTGCGATATCATGGGCGAGCACCACATGTCCCAAGCTGCCGATGCTAAAAAGGGATTAATAAAGAGTTTAATATTTGTGTTGGACTTAAATACATTATAAAGTGGGTTACTAAAATAGCTACGAGATGCACGTGCTCAAGATTGATGGTGATATTATATTCTTGGTAAAATTTTCCAGACGGTTATGTTTGGTGCTACTGACTGCTGTGTTTTTAATGACTATTGATCTTCCTACGATTGATCTTGACCACTCCCTGTGATCTCACGATGACATCACCGCTGATTGTTTGGTGATTACAATATCATGGGCGAGTGCCATGTGTCCCAAGATGTCGATGCCAAAAAGAGATTAATAAAGCATTTAATATTTGTGTCAAACTTAAATACGTTATAAAGTGGTTTACTAAAATGGCTACGAGATGCACGTGCTCGAGATCGACAGTGATGTTATAATCTTGGTAAAAATTTACTCGACGGTTATTTTTATTGCTGCTGACTGCTATGCGTGAGCACGATCGCCGATGGTAGGAATCAATGGTTGTCTACCATCGCATGATCCAAAGATGCAGGATGTTTAGTGATCGCAATATCATGGGTGGGCGCCACATGTATTCCTTTGGAGCTACTTCTACGGTGGGCCCTCAATGCTGACATGGAGATTTTGTCAGCCCTTTTGAAGATGGTCATTTGATGATCTGACAAAAATAAAAGATCAATGACTGAAGTTTAAATTTGCATCAAATTTGATTGGAGCCATTAGGGCGGCATGCAAATGAGCTTTAATGGCGAATGAGATGTCTACTGCCTTAATTCAATCGACATAAAGTATCTGCTCTTTTTCTGTCTTCATCACAAAAGCATTCAAATATTTTCCAAGCAGTTCAGAGCCAGAGATAGTTTTTCGAGCGATCACCGTGAAGTTTGGTTCTCTGCAAGGCGCGAAATCCCATGAGTTATTTTCTAGACTACTGGGTTAATTTGACTGTGTCTTTGTGAAGGGTTCTATTGTGCTGGTCAAGGGGTTTTGTTAATTATTATCATAGGGTTACCAGTTCGTTTGAATTATTGGAATTATACAGTTGTGTTGTATTTTTGTGTTCTGGGTACCCCTAGTTTCTTCGAGGATTTGATTTTTTAAAAGAAGACCTAGTTGTTTAAGATGGCACCACCGAAGTAGCACTCTAGCCATGTTGATTATTTGAAGATGAATTTGTATGATGACTTCCTAGATCAACTCCCGTTTTCAACAAATGACAGGAAGAGTGGTTTGGTTTTAATGAATGGAAAGACCCTAGGCGAAGGTATACTGTGCAAAAAATATAACATTAAGGATGCCAAGATTCTTATGGCTTGTCTTGAAATGTTTAGGCTGTGGTATGGACAACGAAACTTACCTCACCCCTTCTCTAATGCCTGGAGATATGACATGGGGAAAATAACAGTTCCAAATGTGTTCCTTGATGTTGACTTGCTCAGAGCAATGGCAGCACGGTATGATCCTGTGACAAGGGTCATAAGGGATAATGATGGTGGAATTCTGCTAAGCCTAAATGCAGATGAGATTCGGAAGATTTTTGATTTGACTAAGTATAGCCCTTTCTTAGTCCAAATAGATTTTGAGGAGATGAAGGAGGAGTACAAAAGGTTAAAGCCTCTTTTCATATTGAAGTTGCTTCCTCTTCACTTGGCCAGGGCGGGCAGTTCAACAATTCTTATCAGCCCAAATGACCAGGAGCCTTTCACGGTGAGCTGTTTTGCTAGTCACTTCCTGGCAACATTTTATTCATTGTGCCAGATTTTAGGGTTCATCCCTAGTACTGTGATGCCAGTTACGTACATGTTTATGGGAGCCCAAATTCAGCATCCCAACTTCTTTGTGGTATATGACTTGGCATCATTCTTATTAGAGAAGATCCATGAGGGTTTGATGAAGCTGCATGTGGGGGATACTGGCACTCCTTTTTTCTAGTACTCCCTATTGATGCATATGTTCCTATACAAGAATGTTGTTTTCTTCTCAGAAAAAATGGAGTTGAGGCAGGAGGTGAATGGAGAAAGGTTACCAATACAGGTGTGGAGTGCAGATTTGTCTTACAATAGGGGAGGTGTCAACTTTGTGCAATTTGATAACTGCTTTTCCTCTAGACTCAGGGCTCGGTTGGTGGTAAATGTGCCAAGAGTCCCTAAATATTTGCATGACTTCCTCCGACCAAAGGTGAGGAAGCCTATTTTAAAATTGTGTCACAATTGGGGTGATATCATCTTGTACCCTATAAGCACTGTCTTGAGGGTGTATGGTTTCCAAGGAACCCCTCATATCCTCCCCTTTAATGTACCATCAATGATGGGGTTTGCCAAAGTAATGTGGCAACTAGGTTGTATTCATGAGGACAAACTAACAAAGAAAGGAAAAGGGACTTTGTTCCCTGACTACACTGTTGTTTCTAATTTTGTCTATTCCAAGGGAGGATGGGTCCACTTCGGAAGGTTTTTTGATGACTTCAATTTGAGGAATGGTCCTAGGAGACATCATGACCCTAAGGGATTCTTTATATTGTTTAGACAACAAATTAAAGGTGGCAAATTTGCACATGAATTCAACTTTCCTGAGGACCTAATCAAAAATGAGTTTGATTTGAATAGGCAGGAGTTGAATAAAGAAAAATGGATTGCATATGAAAAGTACTGGCTATAATACATAAAATGGATCCAAAATATGATCCATTAATGGAGTTCACTCCATTTCACAAGAGAATAGACTTCTTAATGGCTAATTTCAAAAATATCATGGGAACCTTGATGACCAAGAGGTTTAGTTTGGAATTAGATTTTGGTATAGAAAGACTGCATGTGAGGCCTGAAGAAACAAGGCTAGCTTATCAGCCACCAGTTGACAGGCCTCTATACAAGAGAAAGAGGAATGCGAGCACTGATGAGGATGAAGGGGATAAGAAGGGAAAACAAGTCATGCAAGCATCATCACAGCTGGGTCCAAAGATCAGAGCACCCAGAGGGATAAGGATTATGGATCTAGATTCACCACCAAGAGGTGATCCTGTAGTGTTACCATCAGAGCCAAGCCCTAAGAGGCAGAGAGTTGAGGAAACGCAGGAAACTCTCGTGGATGAGATAATTGTGGCTGATCAAGACATGCAGGTTGGTATCCCTTCCCCTCCTAGATCAACACAATTGGTGCTTTCTAACATGGATGTAAAGGGGCAATGTGTACAAGATGCCAGGATGGAGGCCTGC
Organism: Sequoiadendron giganteum; assembly: GCA_007115665.2. Lineage (NCBI taxonomy): Eukaryota > Viridiplantae > Streptophyta > Pinopsida > Cupressales > Cupressaceae > Sequoiadendron > Sequoiadendron giganteum. Next base: position 454,649,003 of record CM021102.1, read on the forward strand.
AAGGCATTCTTGGATGATGATGCATTTGTAAAGACTCCTGTATTCTTGCAACTAGTTTGGAGGATGAAATTAGAAGAGTACCAGAACAAATGCAAGAGTAGGAGAGAATTGAGACCTGATAGGTATGAACAGAAGAATGATGATGAGGTCAAAGCTGAATTAATGGAAGAATTCAAAGGCATCACTCCTAAGGAGGGAAGAAGACTTGTGACTCAGGCTGGTGTCTTACTTTTGCCTGAATGGGACATAGCTAATGCGGTTGCATTCAGTGCTATCTTACAGTCCAAGCACCCTATACAAAACAATGAAGAACAGGTTAAGGAAGCTCTGTAGGACTCTGCCTTCAATGAGGATTATGAAACTCTGGCCATATGGGCATTGGCACCCAAGGGAAAAAATCCAAATGTAACTAATATTAGCCCACACCTAAGGGGAGGGCTAACCATCAAGAGAGCTTTTGAAACTTCAACAATAGAAGCTACAAGCCTAATAGTAAATGTGACCAAATTGGCCCAAAAGATAGTTGAGAGAGAAGAGGTTGAAAAGAAGAGTCTGATGGAGAAATTAAAATATGATAATTGCAAAATATAGTAGGATGCAGCAAAGGAATGTTGAGCTACAATCTGAAGTAGATAGGTTGAAATATGGGCAGGTGGGAGAATCCTCCAATGCTCCTGGTATCAAAGCATTACCTTCTATTCCAGGATCGATCCCCCATACAACTCCAATTGTTTCAACTCTGGGGTCCCCCATCCAAGCACCTACTCTCAGTCCTACACCAGGGCCAGTTGAAGAAGAATTTGAATATTCTGTGGATCCCACCAAGAAGAAAATGTTGAATAGGATCACAAAATTGCAGGCTGCCTTAAAGGCAAGTGAGGATGATGCAATTGCAAAACAAAGTGAGGTGGTTGACACAGTTTTGAAGCATCTTAATGAAAAGGTTCATGGTAAATTACCATCTGTACATTCTTTGTATTCTTTATTCTTGGATGGAATCAAAAATATCAATAGGGATCAGGAAATAGTTTTGCCTTTGGCTGAGAAATGGATCCCTAGGGCCAATGATCTAGGTATTATGTACAAAGCTTCTAGGTTTGATGTGGACAATAGGCCCCAGTCATTGAAGCCTACTCAAAACTTTGTAAAATAATTGAGCTTATTATAGGCCCTACCTAATGACTTCAGTAGAAGAATTAGGGAGCTGATAAAGAGCTTTGATGACTGGAATGATACATTTTTGCCAGACATTATTGATGCACAAGGAAATGTTAAGACATTGCAACAATGGCAGGATGGGGCAGAAGAAGTTATCAATGCACAAATCAAATCGATTTGTGATGATTCAAACTATGATTTGCTGGTAAATAGTATGGATAAGATAATTAAAACCAGCACATTCTTAGAGTATTTTGAAAGGGAAGCCAATCAGGTTGCAGTGAAGTACACACCTTACAATACTAAGGTGAATGAGGTCATGAATTTTCACTGGCCAACGGATGAAGAGTATCAGAGATGGGTGGACAAGTACTTAACTAAAGAGGAGTAAAATAGTGTCTATTACCACAGGATGGATGAAGGAATACTAGATGATGATGCAAACGATTCTGGAGATAGCCACAGGAAATGATTTAACAATGGACAGGGCATGTGAATAGAATGAAAAGATGTTTGAAATGGAGATAGCCATAAGGAATGCACTGGAGGATGTTGATACACACAAGTGGCCAGCTTACCGAGATTATCTGTCAAACATCTATTTATGGCTTAATAGAGCATAATTTCTAGTTTGTTATTGTTGTTAAGCAAAATACATTTATGAAAGGACGTGCCCTTTCACAATTTTGATATATTTATATATGTTTCATAATGTAAAATAGATATAGGTGGATAGGAGAAAGATACAATAGATAGTTTGCAATGAAACTTTCCTTTAAAAGACTCAGATGCATGTATGAATTTTGATGAAGTTAATGAAGATGTCTGAACTTGTGGCTTAATCTTGGTATCAGTTGTTTGTGGAATTATACAGTTATTTGGTTGTCTCCATTTTGATGCTTTTCTGCTGTCTAAATTGATATATCAAGCATATAAATATATTTAGTTTACCAATACACATTTGTTATCTTTGTGTGATGTGATTATTTGGTTCTTTCAAGTAAAGATTAAATCCTTCTAGTCAATCATAGTAACTGAAGAGTATTAATTGGATCAATAAGAAGAATCACATAACTAGGATTGTCATTCTATCTCAAGTAGAGTTTGTTAGTCATTTACTTGCACATTTATACAAGTTATAAACTACATCTATGTGCCAACCATTTCGAATTATTTCCATCATAGATTACACCTTTATAGATCTTCATTAGAATCCATACACCCAACAAGGCAGTGGTCTCATGCTTTCATCTTTTGGTTTATCCATTTTATTTTTTATATCTGTTAACTGAACATATTCTAATATAATTCAAATATAATTAAAATTAAAATTATAAATTAATTATGTAACCACATAAGTCAAATATAATTCTATCAATAAATTAATATCAAATAGATAATACAATCACATAACTCATACATTTCAATGTCATTGATCTTCTTCTTCATCCAACTCTTTGTCTGTATCATCCGATCCAGATTCAACATTGTAAGGATTGGTCATATCATCATTGTCGTCATTGATATTAGTTTCGATAATGTCATTATCCACACGGATATCATCTTCATGAAAATTAACTCCTACATCATCATGATCTAGTTCCTCCTTTTTGACATCTTCGTCAGGCACATCATCAACTAACTGTTGATCCTGATCATCATCTACATCATCTTCTATTTCTTTAGTATCTTCTTCTTCCACCACATTATACTTTACCGGCCTTCCTCTTGGATCATGTCTAACAACATATGACCAACCCGCTTTACCTGGAAGCTCTGAGTAAAATACCTGCTCACATTGGCTTGGAAGAACATAGGGCTCATTTCTAGCTCACTCAAAATACCTTGTATTAACCATGGTAAATTCACTATCATATTCAATAACAGTTCTCTCGGGATCATTTTCATTCAATCGTAGCCTGTACCATAGGACAACAAACAAAACTAATTTGAAGGACTTAAAGTCACACTCAAGTATATCATCCAAAATCCCATAGTATTGATTTTTTGAGACTTCTGAATGTATGTTGCTTCTAGATGAAACATTAGTCACCTGGAAGACTGCAGTTATCCCAGAATCACAAGTTTTCTTCATTTCATCCAACTTTTTGATTCGAAATTTATGACCATTGCACCACATAGCCTTGTGGTGTTTCACCTACAATATGTCAAACATGTAAAACTTATTGCAATATCATCAATTGATAAACATATTTATTCTTGGCCGAATGTATGCAAAGAAAAAAAATCTCAACATGTATATACATCAGTATAATTGAAAATAATTAAATAATATGGGTGATTAATAGATTTATACATACCTGTTTATCTCTTAAACCATATGCTAAATCCATTTCCCTTGGTGTAACATTGGAATCTCCATTACGATGAGCTTCTTTAACCAATGAAGCCACACCTTCCCATGTTAATGTGCGACCAGATTGTTGACATCGTTCAATCCATACCGTCATCCAATCAAGATTTTTTTCAAAGTACAAATGTAGTGCATCCCACTCTCGACCAACTATATCAAAAAAAATTAAAATTCACAAACGACGTATAAATAGTTAATTACCATGGTATACGACCTTAATTTATAATTGATGAATATTGAAGATTAATAATTAAATAAGTACAATATACATAAAAACCAAATGTAAAATGTATTCTAATTAATCTCCATGACCATCTTATAATTTTCTGTCACTTTCCTCAACCTACCTTTCCCCATCAGGTACTCCCCTTCAAATTTGTTAATAGAGTTGGGATCCCAAATGCGATCTACATGGATATTTGCTGCAAACTTAGGAATATATTCAGTAATGTACACCATGGTCTGGTATACCATGTATCACTCCACCATAGAATCCTCAGGATGTGCTCTTTGCCTAACCAAAGCCTTCAAAAATTTCAAGTGCCTCTCAACCATCCACATTGACTTTGTGTGTACAGGTCCACACAATTCAATCTCCTCAACTTGGTGTATGAGGTAGTGTTCTTGTGCATTGAAAAATGTTGAAGGTAGACACTTTTGCATTTCACACATTATACGAGGAATTTTTCTCTTCCAATAATTTATATCTTCTTTATGCATTGCTTTAGATGACAGCCATCTACAAGTGATTCAAGGCACAAATATATTCATGAGATTTAACAAAAATATACAATGAATTGAACAAATATCGCTACTTACCTCATGTATTTTGCAAGATCATATATAACTTGCTTGACATTGTTGTTGAAGTTGTCTAGGAGAGATAGAGGTAGAACGTACTGCAACAATTATAAAATGATCTTTTCATTAATATTTTTCCAAAAGTAGTAAACATAATACATTGAAAAGTATATGCAGTATACATATATATAATATACCAGAATAATTACCTTAATAAGGGTATGCCAATCATGCGTTTTCATCCCTGACCCAAATTCACCTTTCTTTGTTATGATATTGTTTGTGTTCACATCAAACCCTATGGGAAATCAAATTTTTCATATGACTCATTTTATAGCATTGCTTTGTTGCTCCGTTAATAACCAAGGAAGGGCACTTATATTAATTTGGTCTCCATCGCTATTTAATTGAATGACATTTTTCATTACATGACTGGCTTCTTGAATGTCACTACAAATTTTGACAATTTTTTCTTTGTAATGCCTTCCATCCAATATTTTCCATAATGTTTCTGTCATATTCTTTCTGATATGCATTGTATCAAACAAATGCACAATTTGTAGCTGCTCATAGTAGGGCAACCTACTAAGTTGTCTGGGATAACTTTTCAATCCTTGTGGAAGCCGACCATTAATGCCTTGATGACCTTCATGAAGTATATAAGTTAAAAAAATTAACAACAACAATCATTGTCAATTACAGCATGAGTAAACACAACACAATATAAAAATATAAATTCAAAACATATCATAAATGATAGATAAACAATTTGATCTGATGTATAACCTTGATGATTAATTCTATTATATTCCAACTTTCATAGGCGAGGTGTCATTCTTCGTGGTTTTGATGTAGTCTCTTCTTTCCCATTAAAAAGATGTTTTTCAGTAGTTCAATACTTATGATTTCTATGGAGGAAGTTCCTATACTCATCAAACACCTGCTTTCCTAAACTTGTTGAACGATTAGATTTCATCTTTGGACCACAAATTGGACATGCAAATTTTCCCTTTGTTTGAAGACCTGCAAATCATATATAATTGGATTAAATATGTCAATTTTTATAATTATATATAATGAATAGATTATTTAAAAAACATGCATGATATCTACTTCATAAAATTAAATATCGTTAAAGTCATGCAGTCGAACATTATAACATACCAGAAAAATGTGTTAGCCCTGGGGCATCATGAATTGTCCATACAAACATTGCATGGAATTGAAATTGTCTTTGTCCTATTGGTCTAGATACGTCATACATAGTGATTCCATTCCATAACTTTAGTAACTTATCGATAAGAGGCTCAATATATACATTCATATCTTTAACTTGGTACTTACCTAGTTGAATGAACATAAACATTACATAATTATTATAACCATTTAACTGCAATATATATAAATTCATGTACATGACTATTAAATGAAAAAACATATAAGTCATTATGCAACAAATAAGACAAATGAGATGCTACTACGTTAAAGAAAATTGATGTAAACAAATACCTGGAACAATCATTGCCAACATTATGTGCTCCCTCTTTATTGACATCCATGGAGGAATGTTATTATTGATAACAAAAATAAGCCACACCGAGTAAATAGATCTTAGCTCTCCAAATGGATTGACACTATCTGTTGCCAATTAAAGCCTAAGATTATGAGGTTCTTCTTTAAAGTGTGGCCATTTTTCCTCCATGTCCCTAAATGCAGAACCATCCACAAGCATTCAAAGAATCTCATCTCCACTTCTATTACATGCATAGTAATCCATAAATTGCACTAAGATTTCACACCTAAATAATTGTTGCATACGTGGAATAATGGGAATATAACGAAGAACCTTGCAAGGCACCTTTTTTGTTGATTTGTTCGATATCTACTGATATAACATTCTGGGCATTCTGTTACAAATTCATGTTGTTTATGATATATAATATAATCATTGGGACATGCATCTATTGCTTGATACTCCATTCCAATATCTTTCATTATGCCAGATAAATCTTGGTATGAGCGAGGTAAAATATTTGATGGTGGTAACAAAAATTCACCAATCAATCTACAACAAAAAATAATTTTTTAATACAAATAATATTAATGGTACATACTTCATACTTTATTTACTAGCGATGAACTAACAACAACTAAAATAGATGAAAAAAGATGGCATATATGACATACCTTAACATCTGAGAGATTGCTATGTTGGATAAACCATTCATAACCTTCAATTTCACTAGCAACAATACAACAGAGAGAAGATTTGTTTGGGAGCCTTCATAAAGGGGCTCGTATACCTTCTCCAATACAGGTAAATCATGAACATAATCAAAGTCATCTCGATCAAAATGATCAGATGTGCCACTACATGTGTCATGGATCAATGTATTTGTACCATCATCTTCAATTGTGTTTTCTGGTGCATGATCATCTTCTTCCATAGGATCATTAGCTTCATCTTCGACATTCACAGCTCCATGTTCCTCCGCTTGCAAAACCACATTCTTTGGGCCATGATAATTCATATCGTATGCCCTAGGGCACCCCACATTTATAATAATGACAAACACAAATAAACCATGATCATGATCAAGTGATTTTATATATATATCAAATGTTAAAACAATATAAACATTTACAAATTCAATCAATATAAACACATATAATGAACAACTTACCAATGGATGATAATCATGCCCCCATTCAATGTGACCATGCTACCTACAATGTTTCTCAGTTGTTGTGATTAAATGTCTTCTCATCTTTAAGCCCTTGCAATTATTGCAGGGACAATAACATTTCCCATCACCCTTTCTTTTCAATATAGCCCACAATCTAGCAACTATCTCTTCATTTTGTTCTAGACTAATATTATCTGACATGATTTTTCTTTACCAAACTTGAATATTTAGATCTTCAAAAAATATCAAACTCACACTCCAATAATTTTTAATCATACACGGGTAACAAAATATAATAATTATGATATTTTACACCAAAAAAATTCGGCATGCAACCACCCCTGCAAAAGAGAAGATAGTCTAAAGTTAATGACCCCAAAAAACACTTTCAAATGCTAATTTCAGAAATTATTAAATTATGATTTTACTATGATTTCCAACTGTTAGACTCCTAAAATCATAATATTGAACTTGCACAACAAAATCTGGAAATGAAATTCTCAAAATGTAGCTAATAGGCCTCAACAATTAAGGCCTACTCAAGACTTTGCGAAGTCACTGCAAGGTTTCCAGGCCTTACCTGATGATTTCAGCAGGAGGATTAAAGAGTTGGTAAAGAGTTTTGATGACTGGAGTGACACATCTTTACCAGATATTGTAGATTCCCAAGGAAATGTTAGATCACTGCAGCAATGGCAGGACAAGGTAGATGAAATCATTAATACACAAATCAAATTGATTTGTGATGACTTAGATTATGACATGCTAATGAGTAGTATGGATAAAATCATTAACACTGGCACATTTTTGGAATCTTTTGAAAGGGAGGCGAATCAAGTAGCAGTAAAGTATACACCTTACAGTGCCAAGGTAAATGAGGTGGTAAATTTTAATTGGCCAGCGGATGAGGAATATCAAGGATGGGCAGAAAAGTACTTAACTGAACAAGAATAGGACAGAGTCTACAACCGACAGTTAACAGCTTAGCGGTTATGGTTATAACAAATTTTGGCTATGTCTTGGTGGCAGTTTTGGTGCAATTTTTCAAAGTTTGGAAAATGCAACAGTTATTCTCCAGTGGACGGGATGAACAAGAAGATTCTCCAGAGACTCAACTATTGTAACCAATTTTTGAAATATCATAAGGCGGTCCAAGTGACCAATGATAGGTGTATTTCTGGTACGATGCTTGTTGCTCCTTGATTTTCTCTATAAGAAGGATTTCAGGACCAGAAATACGGGTTAGCAAGTTAGATATCTTTAGGTCGAGTCTAACTGAAGTTGCAGAGCGAATTTGTAAAGAGCCTGATATTATAGTGAAGATACTATTCTTAGGTTTGGTGTCATTCTGTTGTAGGTTTTAGTTTCATGTGTACTTAATTTTCAAGATAGTACTAGCATCTAAATGAAATTACTCATTTCAAGGTCATGTATCTCCATTGTATGAATATATTATTATCTTGAATAAAATGATCAAGGGTTATTCTGTTCATCTCACTATTATGGTGTGTAATTCTCATTTTGGCTTTAATTCAAGGAATTAATTAAAATGCTTGAGTGAGGTTATGGGTGACTATGTTCATATAAGGATTTTATAAGTAGTATTGGGTTAGAATATAGATTGATGGTATTGTAAGGCAATATTATCTGAGATTTTATATGCTATGTGTCTAGAAGATAAACTTGGTTACAGTAAAAAACAACCAACACCTTTGATATTATCTAGCTATGGCTCCCAAATCTATTGCAAATTGATCATTAGGGTTAAAATTGAAACCTTACAAATATAAATTTTTTTCCAAATCCATCAAGAATTTTCCATCAGTTATAAACAATTCCCTTATAAAGAATTTGTGAAGCCAAGTCTAAAATCTAGAAATGAAATTCTAAAAATGCACGAGACTAAAAATGAAATCTGATGAGATGTTGCTTTAAAATATGATTTTCAAACCTGGAAGTACAAATCTGATTTCACAAATAAATTCTGGAAAAAGACAATGACTACCCTCAACCTGGCAATATCTTCTTGAGTTTCTTTTGATTTTCCCCAAGAAAACCGTCGAGAAAAACACTGTGGCAATAAATAGTCAAGCTTATTTCAATTTATGCCCACCACAATTTAACTTTGCAGGTCCGTCGCAATTTCAACGAAAGATCTTTGTCGAAATGTACATGAAAAAATGGTTCATCGAAATTTTGACGAACGTCGGGAATAAAAATTTGCACAAGTGCCTGATGATACATTTGATTATATAGCTCTCATCGGAAGGTTTCATCAGAAATTGGGGTCAAATGAGTTAGTGGCTTTTTTCAGGCTCCGTCTTCTCGACACGTGGCTTTCTCTGGCCACTTTCTGAATTGGGCCCACCATGTAGTTACTATTGCTCGGCGTCACCCATGTGGCTTCCTCTCGAAGCTTTTCGCTAGGCATCCCTTATTCTTTTTTTCGGGCTCCATCTGCTCGACGCGTGGCATTTTCTTGTGCGTTAGTTTTCTGGGAGTTACTGCTACGCCATTTTTTCTCACTTGCTGCCACATTTTCTTTTTCGATGCCGAGTGTTTGTTTCTTCCACTGCATGGCCTTCTTCTCTCTAAGGCGAATGTGCTAGTGCATTGTTGAGCGTTCCTTTTGTTTGGTGCTAGCTCGAGAGGATCTGGGGCATCGATGTTTCATCAAGGCATTTTTCTTTATGGTTGTTAGGTGGTGGGCTGGCCTATATAGGCTACCTTGCTTCTCTTTTACTAGGTTGTTGATTAGATAGATAGAAAAGTTTCCTAAGCACTAGGAATAGCCTCTATAATATTTTTATTGAACTTGAAGTTCGTAGATTGTGCCAATCAATTCGGCCTTTCTGCTTTTCATGCATTTGATAAGACTATTAAACTATGTTGTTGTTTTCCTATAATATATGAGTGCCTGTTCTTCAGCTTTTGTAGTCTTTTATAGCTTAATAGATACAAATCATGTTTTCAACTCTTCTATGTTGGCTGAAGTTGTACTGGATTATGTTATGCAATTAGGAGGTGTTCTTATCTTTATTAAGTGCTTTTGAGAAAATTTATCTAAATAAGTAGCATTCGGTGGTTGGAGCCTTTGCATCTAGCACTGTGCTCAGGTAATATCGTTTATGATTCAGTGCATCACCTATTAGCTTAGATTTGCATTCTCAATTATCTTCCTAAACTTTTACCTATCCCCCACTAAAATGAAGAACCGGCTTCGGTAAAACCCATAGGTCACTTAGTTGTGCACATAATATCCCCCAACAGCTAAGTTTCCCATGAGATTGCTACTACTTGCAAAATCCTACGTCAACAGTTCTTTTTTTTGCATGCCCAATGGGATGCAAACTAGCATGTTCACTTGATCTTATAAGTGTGTATGAGCCATCAGCCTGTAACTAGGTCGCAAACTGCAAGATGTGGCAAACGTATGTCTGGTACATGGTGTTTCAAATGAAAATCTAGCTCTCAGATTTCTTGTCGCCTCCTTCCAAGGAAAGGAGCTGAATTGGTATAGGACTCTTGAGGCTAATACTATTGCTACTTGGGACTAGTTTGAAACTCAATTTTATGAGCATTTTTCAAATGTTGGTGATAAGTCTTCGTTATATCATCAACTGGCCAACATAAAGTGAGCTCCTCATGAAGCTCTGCCTGATTTCAAAGCACAGTTTCATTCGACTTGGCAGAGAGTGTCTGTTGGTAGTTGGCCACCCCCGGATTTGGTGTTCATTATCTACTTAAAGTCCATCAATCCTGATATTTCTATGATATTACAAGCTCTTGGTGGAGAGACTCTTCCTGATGCTTATGCCTTGGCTGTCACTGCGGAAAATAACCTGCTTGCTGCTAGAAAGTTGGCACCGAGACCCATCATGCCATTATTCCCTGAGTGCAACACCATGGAATCCAAAGGTCCCTCAACTAGCACGCTTGCAACTCCTCCCCAATCTATGTACGTGTATCCCAAGATAGCTCTGAGCATAGCTCCGATTGTGGCTCCAGTGCCCAATCCCTTTGTAGTCGAGATGAACGAGATGAGAGAATAGATGCGGGCCATGAATAATGAATTGACTACCATGAAGTGGCAGGAATATAGCCATCAGAAGCTAGCATATCAAAACTATCAAAATAGAAAAGCTCCATAGAAATCAAATCAGTGGCAAGATAGATCACATGGAAATATTCAGGCTCAGGCGAATAACCAAGTTGTTCTGCTGACCCTGCCGATGCAGACCGTCCATCCTAGTTAAAAAAAAAAGCTTGTTGTGCGACAAAATAACTTAGCCAAAGACACTAATTCATTGTGTTTTCCTTGTAACGATGCTCACATGCCAATAAATTGTCTGCGAGGAAATTTGCAACAAAATATCGCGGAACAATGTAGCCAAGGCAGTGCACCTGATCTCGACAACCAATCATATGCCTCTCAGCAAATGGAGAATGTTGTTCTCACCGCTCAAATGCAAGGGATGCCCATTTAGCAAGAGTTAGACATAGTTCCTGACCAAGTGCTCTTTTCATGGATGGAAGAAGAGTCAACATTTTTGAATGACTTTCCTATGTATCAAATGCCATGAGTGTAGTCTGATTACAACACGCATTCTAAGCAGAGACTCACTGGAGAATTCACATCTCCACCAACTAATGCTCCATCTTAGCCGAAACTTAGTTTGTCGGTAGGCACGTCATCAGTCCCGTAGTAGACTAACATGGCTCCTCCTAGCTCTCCAAATCCACCTCATCTAAAGGAAAAGGATCCTATGACCGTCTCGACTATTGCCAAATAGCCAAACCTACCAACCACGAGGCTTACACCAATTGTGAAATCTAAGGAGAAAGCAACCATGACTCATCAGTCACAAGCACAGTTCAATGTGGTGGAACAATTGAAGAAATCCTCTACCAACACTTCTTTGTGGGATGTCTTGGCTATTCTGGAGCAGAAGGTGCTATTACAAAAAGCATTGTCAAGAGAGGAATATGCGAAGGTACCTATTCAACCCAATGAAGAAAAGATATCCAGGTCGGACCTAGATAAAGTGCTAACAAATCAACTAGAAGAGAAGCTCGAAGCTGGGAAAGAGAGTAAGCCTAAAACTAAGCCTTTCTTTCTAACACTTATCATTGGCGATAAGTTGTTACATAATTGTATGATCGACTCTGGTGCTAGCACCACTGTCATGCCTAAGCAAGTAGCTGATGCTTTGGGTTTAAAATATGAGCCTCTTAACAAGGGAGTCATGCAGCTAAATGAAATACCGTCAGGGTAATCAAGGGATTACCTATGACATTGTTTGCCTGCCCCAGTATCACTGTAAATCAGGATACAATACACATTGATATTGCTCCTCTATTTGGGATTTGTTTGTCCTAAGAGTTCACAACAAATGTCGAAGGATATCTAGCACTGGATTGGTCACACCTAATCTAGAGGACCAAACATGGAGCCAAGATGAAACTACTATCAGAAACTTTTCATTCTGAACATGTTGCTGACGAAGCTTTGCTCAACTTTGAAGCAGCACATACTTCAATTACCCAGGAAGAGAGGTTCAATGTGGAATTTCTAGAAGAAGAAGAGGCTACTAGCTCCCAGATGGAGGATGAAGAAACTTTGTTGAATGATTTTATAGATAAAAACCCTTTTGGGAATTATCATGCAACTGGGGTCGGGACTTATGTCATACATGAGGAAGGGCAGTATATGCCCAGAGTTAATAAAGAGTCTGGAGGTGAAACACCCTCGGAGTTATGGACATTTCACTTTGATGGAGTGAGATGTAGAGCCAGAGATGGAGCAGGAATATGTTTGACATCTCTGTCTGGAGAAAAGACCTTGAGATCTTACCGCTTCCATTTCGCATGCTCAAGCAATGAAGTGGAGTATGAAGGTCTTGTCCATGGTTTGAGCCTTGTAGAACAAATGGGTGTGAAGCAAATAAGTGTGTTTGGAGATTTAGAGTTGGTGGTCAACCAAATCCGAGGGATTTCCGCTGTGAAGAATGTCCATATACGATCCTACCAACATAGAGTTTGGGATCTTATTTAAAACTTTGAGGTATTTAATATTCAAGCTATAAAAAGAGAAAAGAACTCCAAAGCCGACCGGATGGCGACTATTGGGGCTCATTTTGAGCCAGCCTCTGAGTTATTGAAAAATAGGCATGTGGTGAGAATAATTGTAAGACCTATTATTCCAAACAACAATCAAGACTGGTAAGTGTTTGATAGTGATGCTCATATTGCATCATTTCTCTAGTCATTTGGGGAATTTGCTGATCAGCTGCAACCAAAGATCACTGAAGCCTATGGGGATCAATTTATCCAGTTGAAATCCAACAAGCTTTCGAGAGGCCTGGTCACTCTGGAAAGCCTGTTTGATTTTGATGATGCAATGAGAGAAAAAAGGAAGCTCGTAGCTAACAAAGGTGACTACACTAATTTGCATATCGAAGAAGACAAAAAGCTAAAGGTCAGGAAAGAAGTATCTCAGAAGAATAAAGATAGACTAAGGCACTTCTATGAGGAATATCTGAGCGTAGTAGCCTGGTCATATGATGATCTTAAGGGATATGATCTCAGGATTATTGAGAATACAATTGAGCTATCAGAAGGAGCAAAGACAGAGGCCTTTGAACCCAAATATTGAATCTCTTATGTCACACGAATTGAATAAATTGATTGCATCTCGAATAGTGTTTCCAATCAAACACAACACTTGGGTGTCAAACCTGGTACCAGTCTAGAAGAAGAATGGAGACATACGACTATGTGTAGACTTTTGAGACTTGAATGGAGCGTCCTTAAAGGATCATTACCCCCTGCTTTCAATGTAGGTTCTACAAACTATAGCTGGTTCTAAAATGTTTTTGATGTTGGATGGTTTTCTAGGCTACAATCAAATTCGGGTAAAAGAAGAAGACCAACACAAAATAGAGTTCACCACAAAGTGGGGAACATATGCATATGCCAACATGCCCTTTAGACTCTCAAATTTTGGAGCCACCTTTCAGAGAGCCATGGATACTTCCTTTAAAGATTTAATCCATAAGATTATACTTATCTATCTAGATGACACAACATTATTTTCAAAATCTGTCGATGATGACTTTGATCATCTAGAGCTTGTCTTCCAGAAGTGCCAGGAATTTGGGATTTCTTTGAACCCAAAGAAATGTGTGTTCAAAGTCCCCCAAGGGAAGCTATTGGGGCATGATGTCTCAAATGAGGGCATTGCCATTGATCCTGAAAGAGTTGATGCAATCTAAGAGCTTCCGTTACCTGTAAACAAGAAGGGAGTGCAATCATTTCTAGGTAAGGTCAACTTCATTAGCCGATTCATTGCAGATTTTGCAGGGATCGTTTGGCCGATTACCTTGATGTTTAAGAAAGACTAGACTTTCAAATGGACGATAGAGGCCAGAAAATCTTTTGAGCTTATAAAGGAGGTCATTTCTTTCACCCCTGTGTTAGTCAACCCGGACCTATCAAAAGATTTTATCATGTACATTTTTTGCGGTGGCAACAGTATTGCCACTGTGATTATGCAAAGGGATGATGACAGTAAAAGGGAGTCTCCTATTGCTTTCTACTCATGCACCTTAAAGGAGTATGAGGTAAAATACAATTTTGTAGAAAAACAGCCCTTTGCTATTGTGAAAGGGCTTAAGAAGTTTCGACACTTCATATCATACAATAAGGTGATTTTTGGTGTACTGCATCCTAGTCTGCAGGAATATATCATGGAAGGAGAAATCACAGAGAAAAGAGAAAACTGGATTACCAAGATCCTAGAGTATGATATTGAAGTTAGGCCTGTCAAAACTGTAAAAGGAAAATGACTATGTGAGTACCTCGCTGAAAATAATGAACCAGTGACAGAGCTTGAAGCTTTGGAACCTATGTTACTAAAGGAAGAAAGCTCTGAAGGCGATTGGCTGGAAGATCAAATAAAATTCATGTAAACAGGAAGGTTTCCGATCAATCTCCCTTCTTTTAAGAGGTGTTTCTATCGCTTACAAAATAGCAATTATGTTCTCTTGGAGGGTGTCCTTTTCAAAATAAATTTTAATGGCATCCTACTAAGGTGTGTAAATGAAGAACAGGCCAAGAGAATATTGGATCAATACCACAATGGCCCAACTGGAGGACATTTTTCTATAATGACTACAACAATTAAAATTATATTTGTTGGTTACTTTTGGCCAACACTATTCAATGATGCATTTTCGTTAATAAATTCTTGCAATGAATGTCAGTTTTATGTCAGAAAGAGAAAGAATGTTGCTATGCCATTAAGGCCTATAGTAGTAGAGGAATCCTTTGCTCAATGGGGTCTAGACTTCATTGGAATGATTTACCCTTTCTCTTCAGCTGGACATAGGTGGATATTGATAGCAACCGACTACTTCACCCGATGGGCAGAAGCAGTGCCACTGAAGAATGCAATGGAAGTAAAGATTGTTAACTTCTTGGAGGAGTTGGTAGCAAGATTTGGCCTACCAAAAAAAATCATTTCCGACAATGCCAAAGCTTTCCTTAGCTCGAAGATGAGCCAATTTGTATTGAAATATACGGTTTTCCTAAAAACCTCTTCTAACTATTATCCTTAGGGGAATGGCCTCGCGGAGTCTACAAATAAAAACCTCCTCAAGTTAATCAAGAGGATAGGCTCAGAATACCAAAGAGAATGGCATAAGAATCTCTAAACAATGCTATGGGTAGACCATATCATGCCCAAGAAAATATTAAAGACATCTCCTTATGAGATGGTGTACGAAAAGGAGGCATTGCTGCCTATTGCCATTGAAATCCTAGCTCTCCAGCTGCTCAAATCTCTAGAGATAGAATGAAATAGAGCAATGGAGGTACGGTTCTTCGAGTTACTCGAGGTATAGGAGAAAAAAGAGCATGCTCTCGAGTCCATGAATAGTCGCCAGCAGGTGGTAAAGAGGTGGTTTGATAAAAGAACGTCTGACCAAGAGCTAAAATGAGAGGACTTGGTGCTCAAGTTCAACGAGCACAGGGCAAAACCCAGCCAACACGGAAAGTTCGATAACCTTTGGGAGGGGCCCTTCAAAATTATTCAATGCAAATAGTTTAATTCTTTTGAGTTAGAGGACAAGGAAGGTAACGTTTTGAGTGTTCCAGTTAATGGGATACATCTTAAGAAATTTAATTAGTCCTGCTTATGCAGCGTGCTTGTAAATTGTACATATGTAATTATTTTTCCTATTTTAAGTTTTGGGTTTTCTCAATGCTTTTTGAAATAACAACAGAATTGCGGAAAATGGAAATACATTGTAAATGAGCCAGGATATTAAAAAAATAAGTATTTTATTATGGCTCAAACATTTACATTACATACGATAGTGGCCAATGGCCTTGTATAAAAATATATACATATATCCGCTAAGGAGCGGAAGCTGGAGAAAAGGCAAAAAAGAAAAATTGGGGACTATCTTTTTCTCAGATTCTCAAGCATTAGACAAACCAGCAATGGCAGCAACCAGTGGTGCAAAATGAGGGAACACCATTCTTTCGAAGTCCTCGTACCATTGGAGGTTTTAGAGTGGTTCTATGTAATGTACACGCATGAGGAAAAAGCAGTTGGCACGGACCTTGGCAAGATGCTCTTTATGAGTCTCCAACTCAAAGCCGAATAGGAAGGACCTGGTTGGCACGAGTCCTCCATGCAGTAGCAATCGACGCAGGTTGTGAATAGAGGGGACTCCACAATCAAAGATGGCGGCCCGTACCACTTGATCCAATCCTCCGAGGTAGTGCTAAGGGAACACTCACTTGGTCAACTTCAGGATTTTGTGCTTAGAAATGCTAATGTCCAAAAGCGAGGCAATGAAGTGAGAACATATGCTAGTGTTCACCCTATACTGCTCTTTGTATTCCACGTAGTCTCGTCCAAGGACCCATTTGATCACTTTCACATACAACAGGTTTTTGATGCATGTCATGCATTTTAGGCACCTACACCTAATTTTCCCAAGAATACTACCTGGGTCTTCTTACAAACCAACCTAATCGGTGTCTACATTATTGCTTACTACTCTAACTTAATAAATTGCTAAGTTAACTAGGGCCTACTAAAGTGGAATGCAGAGGCTAATTGTGATTAACAAAGCTACTAGGGTGCTATTTATAGATTGAAGTCAAAGTTCACCTGATGAGGCAAGCTATAATTACATCAGAAGCAAATAGAGCTATCAGGCCTTGATAATTAGTGCCGCAGTGTGTGAGTTGATGTGAATGATTAAGTACAACCGTAACTTGCTTTGCTCAAGTTGTTGAATTAAATATTAAGCCAGGTGTCAGCATGAGGAGATGTCATCCCGAGAAGATCAAGGAAAATATTTTGATAAATCCATTGGTTGTTGTGCCCAAGTACAATCAAGAGATCAGTAAATGCAAGAGAATTTGTGAAGGATATGGCAAAGCTGTCATGGTGCATTGTCCTAGGAAAAGTTGGCTCCACCTCGCACGAATGTCATGTCTCTTAAATTCTAAGAGTATTTTTGTAGGTTGGCGATCTACTCGCATGCTTGGAAAGGCCGAAGATGCATTGGGAAACTAAATATTAAAGCCTAGACCATACACTTGCTAAGCCATTTTTCACAAAAACTGAAAAGAAGGTTAGGCATGCAAAAGCCACATTTATGGTGAGAATGCATTAAAAGGTGAAAACAGCTAAGTTATTTGCAAAGAGAGAAAATTTTTTCAAAAGCTAAGTCATTTGCAGAATTTGTGAAAGCCTCTTGCGAATAAGAAAAAGAAAATAGTTGAAATTTCAGGAAGTTCAATGCAGGCCCTGGCCCTTCAAAGCATTAATGACCAGAGATTGACAGTGCCTTGCATAGACATTTATGGCCAAGATTCTTATGCCACCCCAGGCATTCCAACAAGGCCATCCTGGCCTTTTACCAATCAACCAGATGAGAAAATTATTGCCTCGATTTCTTCTAGGAATCAAACCCTGGTATCAGAGGATTGGGACAATGTCTTGGATCCTGAGTTATCTCACAATCCCAAGAGCCTAAGGGAGGCTACGTGCGAGAAAATTAAGAAAATATCAAACCCATTCAATAAACGTCTATGGGACTATGGGCTTCCCCAGTACATGGTTCCCCTGGTGTATCCTTGCCTAGAACTGGTAGTAGCATGTGCAATAAACTTCGATCCTCATAATGGAGTTATAAGTGGCCCCAATTTGAGGGTGGTCATCAGCCCTCGTGCTCTACAGGACATGTTATGTGTCTTGATCCCTCTAACCAAAATTTTTGAATATTTTGACATAAAAAGGATGCAGGAATGTTGGAGAAATTTCTAGATGGCATCGCAGTTTTGTTTCGCTGAGACTGCTCACTTAACAAACCTTGCAGCACCTCCCAAATTCCCAATTGCTCTAGGAGCCTTGAAGTCGGGGTCTGCTTCTGTCGCTTCTATGTTGGCCTCGGTTTGTGGACTGGATACAGACAAGGCATTTTTTGAATTTCAAATGAGTCTTAGCTTCATGTTGAGGAAGAACAACTAGCCTCCGCTTATGGAATTTGCAAGGGTCATTGTGGATGAGATGATCGAGCAGCTACGGGATTTCAAGGTTGGCTCTAGATTCAGGTATTCTTCCTTCTTGGCCTATTTAATTTTGCATCAAAATCCTAACTATTTCCACTAATTCATGGGCCTATCCATTTTCAATGAGAGTGGTGCTAAGAAGCCAGTGTCGACATGGACTCCCGTCCTATTGAAGAATTTTGATTATTACTCATTTTTGGATTCATTCTTAGCTCTAACCTTCCAAGCTTTGGATGGATCTGGAAGCGGCATGGCAGTGCATTTGACACCACAACAAAAATAATGGTTGGGAGGCCTCCTACCACCTTTGGATTTGTTCTTTGGCATAGACTTCACCATGCTTCGTATGTGAGGCTTTATCCGGGAGCCGTTTCGGCTCCCTCATTTTCTTTTTGATAAGGTGCTGGCCTTGGAGGCATTGCGACAGTTGAGCAATATTGACAATGATTATTAGGGAGGAAGAAATTTGACTTCCTATTTGCTACTTCCTATCATGTTCGGCTCGGTCTCACTGGTGAAGAAGAAGACCACAAAGATTAACAGCTTGGAGGTCTTGTACTCTAAATTGCGTAGTCTTGGACTGGTGACTATTGATGACATATGGCAATACAACCTAGGAAACAATCTATCATAAATTGTCATAAAAATTCCACATGACCCTCGGCCATTCTGGGACCCTTGGAGAAATGTCGAGGAGGGAAATTTGAACTATTATGTAGGACTTGAATATCTGCCAACTACTGAAAATTGACCACCGTGGTTAAACTTTTACCACGTTGTGGGAAAGCCCAGCAAAAACCAAAATATGAGCTCATACCTGTGCACCCAATTGAATAAACTCAGATGGAAGCCCAAAAGAATTAGGGACTTTTGGATATATAGGCAAGAGATAAAATCTCTGAGTGGCCTTTTTTGAGAGGTCGACTTGGATGAAAAATTTGATGACATTTGGGTCCATGAGCACCCAGATAGCGAGAACTCTCCAAACGCTTCAATTTCAGAGGAGTACTATGAAAAGAGAGGAGTTGCCACAGAGCCCGGTGAGGAGGTAACTCAGAATCCCCCTGTCATTGAAAAGGAGCCAACACATGAGGAAGATGTCGATAGACAGTCTGCATAGAAAGAGGGCTCTTCGAATACAAAAATTTTGGAGCCTTCCAGCTCCTCTAGGTCAGGTAGGAAGAGGAAAAGAAGTTCCGGTAGTGGACAAAACGTTATTGTGAACCTTGAGGATTCCCCAAAGAAGAAAGGATAGCAAATGAGAGAGTCCTATGGAGGGATGGAGTCACAACATGTAGAAGCGGTGGCATTGGTTGCGAGTCTTCAGGAGCCTCAGGTATTATTTCCTCCCTCTTCTCTCTCTACTATGTCTTTTGTCTCCTCTTCATCTACCCTAGCTTTGTCATCTGCACGAGCTCTTTCATTGGCTGAACATCCCGGGCAATTAAGTCCTTTCCCTCCTAGTTTTCCATTTTCGTCCTCTATTTTTCATTCTGCGCCTGGGACTCAATTTTTCGCCAGTCCTGAACTAATGAGCCAACAATTTTTATCCCCGAGGCACAGCCCTTCAGTTGGTGCTTCCTCGTCCTTTCCTTATACCACATTATCATCCTCTCTGAGCGGTCAATTCATTCCACCATTCTCTCTGGCCATTATTACAAGGCCTAGAAAAACCACTGATGTGTTGAGTATGCTATCTTTCACGCTAGCAGTCCCTTGGGAGTTTCTTTTTGCTGGTGGACTGGGTATTTCTTCCCAAGTATATTTTTTGCAGGTGGATGCAAATAAAAGTGCCCATGCAAGCCACATTCAAAAGAGAAGAGAGAAGGATGCGAGTAGACAAGCAGATCCTCTTTTGCAAATGGTATTTCATGAAATCCAAAACTCTCTGATAATTGCAAAGATCACTCCCAACGTGATCAAACTAGTCAGGGAGATGCTGCCAAGTGACTACTCTATCAACGCCATTGGGATAGATTTGCATTAGGCTCATCCATAGGATAAGGTTGAGCTAATGGAGGAGACTCAGAGGGTGGTTACTACCGATTACCTCAAGCTCAATCGCCAAGCAAGAAAAAAGGAGGAACAAATATCGAAGCTAAAGAGCAAGGTTGATATTTGGGCAAGCAAGTTTAAGGCCCAGGAAAATGAGATAAATTGCCTACAAAAGGAGAGGATTGTTTTTGAGGGAAAGATCAAAGAGCTTTAGGTTATGAGCATGGAGATTGTTCCGGTCCTATAGCATGAGGTTGAGCAAAGCCGAGCGAATGAAGAAATGCTCTGCACTGAATCTGCACAATTGAGTGATGGTATGAAGGAGCTCCGACAAAGCACAAACAATGAGGTAAACGAAATGAATGTCATTGTGGAGTCAGAAATTGAGAAGAGAAAGTAGGCAAAATTGGCCTTAGAAGAAAGGGAGAAAGAGATTTCCACTCTAAGAAGCCAGGTGTCCCCATTAGACACGAGCTTATCGGAGCTAAAGGCAGACCTGAATAACCGGTTGTAGAATTAGATCTTTTGAGAGCCCAACATCCTGCACAACAGATGAGCTCGTTGGCAATTTCCAAATAGTTATACATTTCCTACTAAGATAAGGTCAAGGCATTATACCTTACTTTGTAGCCCACCCTAAGGTTTATGGTGCAGGCAACTGACCTATGCGAAACTGTTAGTGAAACAATCCAGCAAGTGTAGGAGGTGACTATCGATAAAGTTTCAGAGGCCAGACTTCTATTGGACAAGTTGTATATGACTTCTAATGAGGCCCTAAGTGGTGTAGGCATTGCAGACTGGAAAACAACAGCTATGGGCATGAACATTCTCATTTCCATGCACGAGACCGTCCAACAGGTGATAGAATGCAGAGCCAAATTGAACCAAGTGACCAATGACATGCGGGTAAAAATTTTCCACTTAACTCAGCGAGGCCTCCTTTTGCCCTTCATTGTTGATCAAGTGGTAGATGGTGTCGAGCAAATAATTGTAAAGATCGAAGAGAAGCAGCAAGACCTTTTCTTTTCCAATATTTTGATCAGTCCTCAACCGTCGAGAATATTGAAGGTATGGTGCATCAGCTGGCACAACTCTTTTTCCAGCTTGAGTTGGAAGTGAAGGTATCTAGTGGATTTCCTTTTAAGGAAATCATCGATCTCAAATTGGTGCATGAACATCTACAAGCCCTCTCTGCACCATCAAATGAGGTCTAGACCAGTCAGCAAGCTGCACTCTCAAGGTTGTGAGTGATAATGGGATGTTGAACCAAGGTTTCTAGAGTTCTTCATTCTGCAGGCAAAATGTCCCTATGAGTCGCCAAACTATTTCACAAAAAACTGCTGACCTTTGCGGTTATTATTTTTCCTTCACGGTTGTGCCTTATCTTTTATCACTCATAACCTTCAGCGTTTTCCACGTGGCTCCCTCTTGGAGCTTTTTGATGTTCCATATGGCTTCGCTTTTTCCAGGCTCTGTCTACTCGACACGTGGCTTTCTCTAGCTTCTTTATGAATTGGGCCCACCATGCAATTACTATCGCTCAGTGTCACCCACATGGCTTCCTCTCAGATTTTTACACTAGGCATCCCTTATTGTTTTTTCCAGGCTCCATCTCCTCAATGCGTGGCATTTTCTTGTGCACCGATTTTTTGGGAGTTACTACTACGCCGTTTTTTCTCACTTGCAGCCACATTTTATTTTTTAATGTCGCGTGTTCGTTTCTTCCACTACCTGGTCTTCTTCTCTCTAAGGTGGTTGTGTTGGTGCATTGGTGAGCATTCCTTTTGTTCGGTGCCAACTCGAGAGGATCTATGGCATCGATGTTTCATCAAGGCATTTTTCTCCATGATTGTTAGGTGGTGGGCTGGCCTATATAGGCTGCCTCACTTCTCTTTTATTAGGTTGTTGATTAGATAGATAGAAAAGCTTCCCAAGCACTAGGAATAGCCTCTGTAATATTTTTTATTGAACTTGAAGTTCACAGACTGTGCCAATCAATTCGGCCTTTCTGCTTTTCATGCATTTGATAAGACTGCTAAACTGTGTTGTTGTTTTCCTATAATATATGAATGCATGTTCTTCAAATTTTGTAGTCTTTTATAGCTTAATAGATACAAATCATGTTTTCAACTCTTCTGTGTTGGCCGAAGTTGTACTAGATTATGTTATGCAATTAGGAGGTGTTCTTATGTTTTTTAAGTGCTTTTCAGAAAATTTATCTAAATAAGCAGCATTCGATGGTTTGAGCCTTTGTATCTAGCACTGTGCTCAAGTAATATCGTTTATGATTCAGTGCATCTCCTATTAGCTTAGATTTTCATTCTTAGTTATCTTCCTAACCTTTTACCAACCCCCAACTAAAATGAAGAGCTGACTTCGGTAAAACCCAGAGGTCACTTAGTTGTGCGCATAATGTCCCCCAACAACTAAGTTTCCCATGAGACTGCTACTACCTGCAAAATGTTGTGTCAACAGTGCTCATTCAACTTGCTAGGTGTAAAATGAGTGAAATGAACTTGTATTTATATTTATTTATGCAAAATTTTCTCGAAATTATAATAGTACAAGCCAACATAAGATCTAGGAGAATAAAATGTAGCTAAGAATTTGAATTAAATTTGATTTTGGCCAACATGGGACTCATACATCAGAAGTGGCGTATGAGTCCCATTAGGCATTAATTATGGGACAATTTTCAAAAATTCTTAGAAAGATGTGAAATCCATATTGGGGCCCAAAACCCTAGGTGGGACCCATACACCCAAGGTAGCATATGAGTTCCATATTACTAAATCTATGCCACACAACCTAAAAACACCTGAATTATGATTGGATGTTGATTTATGTCAGGATTATCCTTGGAAAGATGCATTAAATGAGTCTTGTGATGAAAAATTAGACCAATTAAAACATAAAGAAGCCTAATTATTTAGTAAAACCCTAGAGAAGTGTGAAAGTGTATTACAAAACTTTACAACACTCCAAATAAGGCACAGATAAGCTCATTTAGTTCACAAGGGCCCAAGACTTAATGTGAATGTGTTAGACACATTACAATACTAAATCAAGGCCATGTTAGGGAGTACATTTTTCATCATTACAGTAACAAAACTTTAAAAACCCATTACTATTTTAAAAATTGCATTCACTTCTCAAAATCTTGCTCAACATGTCAAATCAATCAAGAATACTAATCTCTGCAAGTATCATTACTATTTCACACTTCTTCCTCTTTGAAATTCTCCTTATCTCAACAAGTTGAAAACAAAATTTTGAGAATTCATTCACTTTGAAAATCATCATACTCTGCTCATAAAATTTGCATCATCTTGAATATGAGAAATTATTACTGTTATACCTGACTGTCATTCTTTTTCTCACTAAAACATACTCACCAAATTACCAAATCCATATCAAACTCCAATTTAAAAACCCGACCATTGGTATTCAAAAAATTACCATCTGGAATGTATACCTTCAATTTTGCACCATGAAAATAACTATTAATCTGTTCATATTCAAGTAATTGCACAAACAGGTGACTGTCAAGATTCCCATCAATTTAAAGCAGCTAGAAATAACCATTCACAAGTTTAAATAAAAGCCTTTGATTTCAAATTGTTGCCACTATCAACTTTATACTTTAGCCTTTGATCTCCATTCAAACTATATAAACTACATTCATGACTTGCTTAGTCGATTTCACAATAAAGAAGGGTCAGTTGAACAATGATTGAGACCCCTTTAAGTCTTCACTTAAATAATCTTTAACCTCCTATAACAAGTCACTTTCCAAATATAACAAAAATGAATTTTCTATTAAATTTTCACAATAAGCTTATATTTAGGGTTTTAGAAACAAGATATCAACAATGGATAAACCCTAATCTTTTCCAATAAACTTGAATCATTGGTGAGTTATCTTAGAACACTAAAAATAAACATATCTTCTAGCCTCTAATGCAGAATCATGTGCCTCTAAAGTTTGCCAAGAAAGATAGGCTTTAATGTAAAATGTGATTTAGGGTTTTGAACCTTGAAATGAAAGAACCTTATCACCAAAGTGATTGTGACTTGAAACAAACTGAACAAGATAGTTTCTCATCAACCAATACCAATCAAAGCACCATGCCAATTTCCATAGCATTGCAACATCAAACCTAAATTCCTAAATGCACCAACACCTTGAAGCAAAACCATAAGGCAATTCACTGCAACACCCTCTTTGTATCACCAACATATTTACCTTTGAAAATATCAAAACAATGACAACCAATATCAACAAACTTCATCAATCTACACCATCATCATGCACCATCAACCTTTCCTTTGAAAAATAATCTACACCAACATCAAACCTTTTGACATCAACCCATGAGATGGTTATCAACATAGTACAAGCACCATGAGATGAATATGAGTGACCAATAATTACTTTATCTTAAAGCAATACTCTAACAATACTTTGAATAATCAAGAAGCTCTGTGATACTTTTGTATTAAAAATTACCTTAAACCATGACATAAAGGACCTTTTAATAATGAATCTATCAACATCAACTCCAAGCATAAACCCTTTGACAAGAGCAACATAAACTTTAACTACTTACATCAATGAAAAACATCGTTCCAGCAAATAATGACCAAGTATTAGAGATTGTGTGTAGCCTAGCTCACATTATTGATAACCATATTCCTATAATGGATAATTGTGCTAAAGCTTTGGGATAACACTAAAATTCAAGGAGGAAATCAAATTCCTCCCCCTAAAACCATAGCCTCTATTCCTACTTATACTCATCCAACTGTTACTACAACTATCCAACCAACCATAAATATCACTCCGACCTTGGGTATTTCTACTAAGAATCCTTTTAGTTTTATCAATTCAAACATCATATATTCAAACCCCCCACCTCTCAAAAACTTGAAATTTAGTTGTCCACCTAACACATATATGTAGAAGTTGAGAAACCCAACCTCACAAGCCCCAAGAATCACCTACATGCAATAACCTATCACAAAGAAAGAAGAATGTACATAACAACAAAGATGCTCTTCAAGCCTCAAGATGTAAAATGCATTAAGAGAATGAAATAATTACAATGAGATCAATCCTTATGAAGGAGATCCAGAAACCCTAAAGAGTAACCTAAAAGTAAAACCCTAGTGTGCAAACTTAATCATTAATAAATAATTAATTATTAATGTGCCTAAGTTTAGCTTAAGTAACTAAAGTGTAAGTGACTTAATTAATTAACCAATATGATTAAATTAATTAAGTGAAATAACTTATTACTCTAACACCCCCCCTTAAGATGAACTTAGGGAGTAGCTAAAACACTAGGAAAAAGATGCATGAAAGAAAAGAGAAGTCCTGGCAACAAAGGCCTGATTAGGTACCCATGTACAAATTCAATGCAAACTAGAGCAAATGGGGTAAAGAAAAACACCCAGTGGGAACAAAACTCCTCCTCGAAATAGAATGCAAAAAACAACTAAGTGATGAAAGATGGAGGATTCCATAAGACCCCCCAAGGACACCATCCATCATAAAGATTCATGAATGAAACCCCCAAGAAGAGAGGAATAAATAGACCACATAGCCCCCCCATAAGGAAGTAGCTCCAAAAAGACTAAATAAACTGTATCTCCTGAAAGAAATGAGAGGGAAGAGGCCTCATGAATGCAATATCTGAAGGTGAAGTAGGTGTAGCCCAAGATGTCTCCACAGAAGAAGGTGTGACCTCAACCAATGAATAATTAAAGGTAGGTGAAGATGGAATTGAAACCTCCAAAGATGAATGATCAACTAGGTCTCACTACACTGAAATGGAAGAAACCACATTTGTAGTTATATAAGTATCAACAACTGCAACAGTAGGTGGAGGAGATGGAATCAATGGCTCAAGAATAGGTTCTAAAGTGAGAAATCCAATGTTCTGGTAGCCAAATGTCTCCTTTGAATGATGATTCACACTAGAAGTGTGATGAAAAGCTATAGGAATAGAAGCACCATCAGTAGCAAAATCTACAAAGGAATACAATCGAGATGAGTAATCCACCACCCCAATAGCAATAACTACTCTACTCTCCAAGTCTCTGATGATAAGTAAATCAGGTCTAAACTCCACATATCTCCCATTGCCTCCATGTGTGATATGATATATGGAAAGAAGGTTGTTCATCAACTGAGGAACACACAAGACATCCTGAAAAGTGTTATCCCCAAAACTAATAGACCCCTTCCCTATAACACTCATGTATTTATTGTTTCCCATCAAAATAGGAGACTTAGTGTGAGACTCAAAGGAAGTGAACATAGACTGTGAAGATGACATATGATGAGATGCTCTTGAATCTAGAAGCCATCTCGTTGATCCAAGACCTAAAGAAGCACAAAGAGCATTGTCGATGGTTAAAATGACACAAACAACATTAAAATAGAATATTTCTACTCTATCTCTCTTGAAAAAGAAAGACAACATGTAGTAGTCTAACTCCCAAGGTCCTGGTAGTTGGTTCTCAACTATCTGATGTCACTCAATTGGTTCGTGCAACTGTAATATTCAAGGGGGCCTATGCTAGTAACAAAGGATTCAAGCTATAACTCTTTTTATCAAAATAGTTCTTGTAAATCAATGGGTTCTAGATAAAAGAAAAAAGATAGATCCAAGGGGTAAATCAGTAAGTATGAATTAAACTTATCTAATATCCAGACATATACTTTTAACAATGAATGTTTTCTTAAGCAATCACAATAACCATAGCATGACACAACCCACAGTATGACTGTACCACCGTATACATCTTAGGTGCTTAATTCAATTCCACTATTCGCATATCACAAGTATTTCCAAGATTTCAAAACAACACACATTCATTCATCATCAAAACTATAGATCAACAGACTTCAATAACTTTAATTCAATGACAATTTAACAAGATAATCTTTAAACCTAGTTTCTTCTAATGACTTTCATCACATAAGAAACTATCATTCTTTAGCACAATCACTAGCATTCAGGTGGATTATAACTCATTAACCTTATCAAACAACACAATTCAATGTAAACTCCATATTTCGTAAACCTGTAATTCTATTAACTGTAAAAAGATCTAGTACACTGTATCTCTGCAACAACTCTACAAAATTCTATCTCTTAGCACTAGGTAATCCAATCCAATTCTCAATTAGCCGACCCTTACAATGTGATACCCATCTGGTATTTATAGATATACAAAAGAAGTTCAAACTTCACATCTATCTTAGGCTTTCCACCTTTTTAGGAACAATCAACTTTCTTGGAAACTCAGATCAACTTTGATCTTGAGTCCTTACATTATACATTCAATTTGATCTAAAAATAGAAGATAGAAATAGAAGAAGAGAAGTCATGCACCCTCAAGACGCTCAGTGCTACATGCATGCAACATGCAAAGGAAGAAGAACATCATGCATGCAACATGCAAGGAAGAAGAACATCATGCATGCAACATGCAAGGAAGAAGAACATCATGCATGCAAGATTTTATGCATGTGAAGCCGGATCCACCATGAACTCATCATAACTGGTGAAGACTTGTTGTAGCATATCCATATCTGGCCCATCAATCCAATTATCTTCAAATTTGATACGATACAACTCAACTGCAACAAACTCTTTCATACTTTTAACCTTGATCAATTCTCTCCCTATAGCTTTTATTTCTTCTTTGACTTCTACAAGCTGATCTATTACCATGTCTCCTCCATCATCTTTCTCTTTCATGAGTCCTTGGAATCTTTCATTCCATTTCTCTCTAACCTGACTCAAAGGCATCCCATCTTTTGTCATTACATTCACATCTACAATTATGGCCATGACCGCTTCCAACTCTTCCAACTGCTTCGTCAACTTATTAACTGCTTCTTGAATCTCATCCTTGTGTTTGCTCAAAAAGTCAATTCTAAACTTGAGTATGCGAGAAGTCTTTTCTATAAAGTCTTTGTTATCATCTTCAAGTATAGATTGTTCTAGAAGAGTAGTTAGAGGCAATGTATTTATCTTTTCTAACCTTTCACTATACTCCTTATACTCTTCTTCTTGTTTTTCTGATGCCTCAATGTATTGATGCATCTCTTTTATTACTCCCTCTGCTTCTTTGTAGGCTTCAAACCCTTTTGTTAAAACCTCACCTACCTCTCGGTTCACTTTGTCTATCCATTTTTCAACCATCTCCGCCTTACCTCTAACCTGCACCAAATCATCAACCTCCTTTTTGCTTAGCAAAACAGGAGTCTCAATAGTTGCAACCTGTTGTGACCTTGGAGAGGAGACACTCTTCAAGAATGAATGTAACTAATCTAATTGAGCCTTAAGCTCATCTTTATTTTGTTTGTCCTTCATCATTCTCGATTTAGTTGTTGAAGCCACCACATCAATCAGATTCATTTGTTGATTTCTAGTGGGTCTTCCCAAATTAACCATACTCAATTGATAGTCTGTTAGCTGCATATCCCCTACCTCCTTTTTAGTCATAGGCATGGCACATTCAGCAACTATCTCCCCTTTATCTGTGAGTCTAGTAGAATGTAAGACTTTAGCCTTCTTTTTAGGCCTTTCTTGTTCAATCCCCTTCATCATGTCCTCCCAATTAAGAGGTTGAGGAGTTGTTCTAGCTCTCTTCTGCAGGTCTAGCTTCAACCATGTAGGAGCACTGAAAGTAGTCATCATTATGGAAGAGGAAGCAGAAATTGTAGAGGATGGCTGAACATTTACCTCAGGTTGAGAATCAACCTTTGCTTTTTCTTGTTCCTGCAGCACATGCATCTACACCAACTTCTCAGGCTCTTCCCGATCTCGTTGTTCCTGCATTTTCTTGTCTTCTTCTTCCTTTCTCAATCTCTCTTCTTCCATCTGATCCTTCTCTAAGGCCTCTCTTTCCAACCGTTCTGCCTCCAAAGCTTTAAGTTTTGCAGCTTCGGCATCTTCTTCCTTTTGCTTCCTAACTAGCTCTTCGGCCTCTTTTTCTTTCCTTATCTTTTCTAATTCTTCCTTTTCTATCCTTTCCATTTCCAAGGCTATGAGCTTCTTTGCCTTTTCCCTTTCTTCTTCAACTTGTTGTTTCTTTATTAGCTCTTCAGCATCTCTTTCCTTTCTTAGAACTTCAACTTCTTGTTCTCTCTATCGAGCTTCCTCTACAAGCTTCAATCTAGCAACCAGGGCTTCCTTTTCCCTTCGGTTTCTTGCTTTCTCCTCCTCAAGATCATGGATTTTCTGTATCAATTCCAATTTGTCATTTTCTGCCTTGACCTTGATCTCATGCTCTCATTGCCTCATTTGCTCCTCCATTTCATCAGCTGCTATCCTTGTTTCAATTTCTTTCGCCTTTAATTGTTGCTGGTGAAGTAGAGCGTCAACTTGTAACTTTGCCTCCATTTCCTTTTGCTTCTCCGCAACAGCGCTTACATCAGATTCTCTTGTAGCATCTTAAAACTATTTACATTGCTCTTCCTGCATCAGAATCTGCTCAATAGTCCCCTCCAAAGGCATGTTTTCTTGCAAGTCCTTCTCTGAAAGAGTTTCATCTGAGTCTGTCTCAATTTCTACCAATTCTTCCTCCACTTCTTTTCCTTTATCAGCTTCAGCCATGGCATAAAGTACTCCTTGAACTTCTTTACTTTTCTTTCTTGTGAGTGGGGCTTGTGTGGATGACTCACCCAATGTGGGCGTAGAAATAGCAGATTCAATTGGAACATCTCCCTCTAGTGTCTCTTCTTCTTCATCAACTACCTCAAGTTCTATTTCTTCAACATCTGGAGGAAATAATTCTAATGGTTCCTTGGAAGGTGTCTTTCTTTTAATCCTCTTATAACCTCTACCTTTCTTAATGACTGGTCCTTGAGGAGCTTGAACTTTCATCATCAACCATTGCACACTTCTATCCAAGACTGTTCTTCCAATTTTCTTAATATCAATTGTTTCTTCCTCATTCTAGTCTATTGGATCTAAGTTTTTGGTGCCAATGTTCAAAGCTTCATATGAGGGATCTAATACAATTCCATCATCCACCAAAGTGTCAGGAATATTTTCTTTAATACCAAGCTCTGACATGAGTGAGACTGATAATCTCTCATAATTCTTCTTCCTCAAGTCATACTCATCCTGCCTATCACACCAAAAGTCCTCTAACAAATTAAAGTGTTTAGTGAAAACTGAAGGTAATAAAGCATGCATTTTCTCCCTTGGGTCAAAATACTTACGAGTTGCATACAATCCCAATTTCAATTGTATCAACTCATTACAAACCACCTTTGCTCCTTTCAAATGTTGACAATTATATTCACCCAGTGTCATGGGAAATTTATGGCATCCTATCTTGTGCTTGATCCCAAACCTAGCATTAACTCCAATGGCCTGATACACAAAATCCATAAGCACTATTCTATTACCACAACATCTTGGAAGCAAATGGGGATGACCTTCAAAACCAAATAACCTGAAGTATGTAAATTTGGGGTATTGGATATACCAACTTCCCCATTCAGCAATAAAAGCCATAGCTTCTTGACTTAACCTATATCATGCATCTCCACTCAACTGATTGATGATCACATATAAAAATGCATCATTGACTCTTCTGAAATGAGTCTCAGCAACTTGAAGAGATAATTGATCATAGTGCTCCCATACCTTCTTTTGTCCATCCAAGGCTCCCATTATACCTACTCTGTTTAATCCTTGGAAAATCCCCAATCTTGCTACAGCATAAACCACATAAGAATTCATGAAGAAAGATTTAGTCTGTCTGACCCTTGTGAGTTGATCATGTATGGCATCAGAAACAATCACTGACCAATCAAACTGGTAATCACCCTGAAAGATTACTTGAATAAAATGAAACATCCATTCCTTGAAGTGGAAGGCATCCCTCTTCCCAAACACTCTGGATAGCATTAATATCAAATTAGATATCTCCTTCTTGAAATCTACCCTCTTTGGCTGGTCTGCTAGCTTGCTTAAAGATTTCTTCTTTGTGCTTAACCATCTTTTGTTTAAGTGAGACTTATTGGAGTCTTTATGCTTGCTATATTTCTCTAATGCCTCTGCCTCAATTAACTGCACCAAGTTCTTGGGATCAAGAACATTAAATATGCTTTGGAACATTTGTGGAGTAAGATCTATAATCACATTATTTTGTGAATCCATGCATAGTCTTGTAGCTAGATTATAAGTACTGGCCACTGTCAATATCAACTCCGGACATTGAATTGATAAAGGAAACACAGTGATATGTGCAAGACCGGAGTCAATAATCCTTTGTGTTCTCCCTTTCAAGTTTTCCCATTCTGTAAAGGTCTCTTCATATAATTCT
The DNA here is from genome assembly GCA_007115665.2 of Sequoiadendron giganteum. Lineage (NCBI taxonomy): Eukaryota > Viridiplantae > Streptophyta > Pinopsida > Cupressales > Cupressaceae > Sequoiadendron > Sequoiadendron giganteum. Next base: position 454,680,968 of record CM021102.1, read on the forward strand.
TCAAAGCTATACTGGCCCAGATTAGTATCTGTGATATCTGACCAGTCTGATTCCACCTTGCTTACTTTCACCACCAGATTCCTATGATCATACCTCAATGTATAAGGCAGCTATTCTGGTTTCACCTTCTTGATTTTTGGTGTTGTTTTTGATGTTCCAGCCAGTTGATTCCTTCGAGCAACCTCTCCTGATGTTCCTGACATCTTTCAATTTTCCTGCAAGCAAACCTCTAATTAGATCTTTAGATATCATTATAAAACATGTTTTTAAAACATACCTGTTACACATACATCGGAGTCAGAACCAGACAGAAGCTCAAAAGAATCTCTTTTACAAAACTGGCGGACTCGGAGCAAAAAACCAATATAGAAACTTCACCTAATAACAAACAGGCTCAGAGTCGGAGTCGGGAAGGTTATCGAAACTGGGATCGGAACAAAAAACGGATTTGGTTTTCTTCGAATTTTACTTTTTTTTTCCATATTCTATTTCCATTCCGCCTCTGCCTCCAATTAGGTTATCATTACTTTGAAGAAATACTTTCCATTATATGCGGAGCTAGAAATGGGATGAGAATAGAATCGATAACTTTTGCAAACAAAATTCTTAAGTTCAAGATCAGTTCTGATCTCACCTCCGCCAATGTTATCATATATTTCAAGGAAAATCTTTTAGAACTCGAAATCGAAAAAAAGAATAAAAATGGAATCGATAACCTCGTAAAACAAAACTCTTAGGTCCATAATCCATTCCAATCCCACCTCCGCCTATGCTAATCAATGCATCATCAAATTTATTCATTTTCAACACAATTTCATGATTAAGACCTAGGTTGCTATAAAATGGCAAAGGAGCTTAAAAACTCTACCCTCATATGCCCATGGGGAACAATTGCGTTTTAGGGCCATTATTTAACTCTTATTAAAGTAATTATAGAGACCAACGAAACCCTAATCTAACAAACCCGATAAAAACTAGGGCACGGGTTTAAACCCTACCCTTCTACCAGATGACAAAACCCTAATTTAAACAATAAATCTAATCTACCGTAACTCACTGTAAAATCTTTAATCTACCTCACTGTAGATTTCTAATTCTAACAAATCAACATTTAAACCTTTAATCCAATCTAATCTACAGCAAACCAAAAATGACACGACGCAATCACGATTAAAACGTGAAAGCGACAATGCCCAAAAATAGCAAGAAACGACACGATAAAACAAGAAAACAAAGATTTAAAGTAAAACAAACAAGACAAAACAAGAACCTGCTCATTCAATCACATCGATGATCATAGAATTGCTTTAAAACACAATGATTGAACACGCGAGCAGATATAAAGCAAAACACAATGAACACAACTACAAATAAACAACGAACAACAAAGATAAAAGGCCTACCTCAAACGTAAACAAACCCAAGCTAACTTTTTGAATTGATTCGCACATAATATCCCTTCTCTATCTCGATCAATTTGCTCAAACAAACTCTGCTATTGCTCTTTGCACTCTTAGACTTGTGATAATAACAATAATGATCGGCTTTAACCCTTAATAAAGGTCAAGATGTGAATTTATACCTACACCGGCAACCACCATTAATGCATTAAAACGCAGTAAAGGCGGAGTTGGGCTGTAAGAGAACGAACACTGGTCTGCAGTGTGCTTTAGTCAAAAAGTCAATGACAAAGAGTGGCGGGAGTGGAACTAAAATGGAATTGGGATCTTAAATTTATAAAATTTCCAAACCTCATTCTCATTCCGGCTCCATGTCCGACAACTAAAAAACAAAACAAAAAACAAATACAAAAAGTTAAGTACAACACCAACCTAATAAAACAAAACATGAAAACCGAGACAAAGCAAAAATAAAAAAGTAGCGAAGGTGAGATCAGAATAGATTGTGATTTTGCAAATTTTCATAACAACCATCCCAATTCCCACTCCTGCTCCGCTTCCACTAAAGACCAAAAACAAAGGCAAAGAAAAGACTGTCGGGATAGAACCAAAAACAAGCCTCAAAAGAACTTTCAGAACCCGATTCAGTTTTGGTTCCGGTTCCGATAGTGAAACCAAAGAAAAAAAAAGTATTGGCAAAACTAGACTCCAAACTTTGTTTCAAAAATAACTAAGTACAAAAATAACAAAGGGGGACCCATTTTGACCAAGGCAAAAGATGGGGTGGTTATGAAAGGCATAACAAGCATGTCCCTTCATATTTGATGGAGTATGTAAACTAGTTGTGCCCCTATCATGCTTCTCTGAAGAAGAAGAATGAGGGGAAGGAGATGAAACAAATATCCTAGAAGGCAAATCAAATTGATGTTTATGAAGAAGATGCTTCAGCTCATAAATTTTCTTCTTATAGCAACTATGTTCTCCATGTCCTTCCCTCTTGCAATATGCATATGTAACCTTCTCCTTCTTAGATGATTTCCCCTTAAAAGAGGAGGATGAATCTGAGGACTCCTTTTGCTGCTCATAAGATTTGGAATCCTTTTGTTTATGTTTCTTTCCTTTTCTTGTATAAGTTTTCTGATCTATGGGCTATTGTGATGCAATAAGTGTCTAGGATGAAGAGGGATTCAACTTGCCCATGCTAGCCAACTTAGCCTACTCTCGAGTGAGAGAAGATGAAAAATCATCAAAAGAAGGCATAGTAAATCTAGTACCGAGTGCATCCCTAGTGGCATAAAAGGTAGATACAAAAATTGAATAATCTAGTCCAAGCTTAGAAAGAATGGACAATATCAACTAAGAGTCTTCCTTCTGAACACCACACTATGAAAGCTGCAATCTGAGAGACTTAAGCTTTGTGAAGAACTCCTAGATGCTGTCAAAATCCCTAGGATTTAAGCCAATAAGCTCATTCTCCAACTAAAACCCTCTCATAGTATCCTGCTTCCCAAACAAAGACTCCAAAGTAGTCTAGATCTGATTAGGTGTAGTACAAGACTCCAGATGAAAGAGGAGATCTAAAGAAATAGACAAGCATAATGTCCTAAAAGCCTCACCGCATCTATTAAACCATTTTCTCTTTTCAGCAGCACCTGTAGGTTCTACCTCTGTACCCATGGTCACCCTGTACAACCCTTTGTGCTTAAAATGGATCTCCATTTGTTTTTTCCAACCAAAGTGGTTGAATGAAGTAAGGGGTGAAATATTATGTGAATCCATGTGAATACAGTAGTATATACTCTCAATAAAAAATAGCTCTTTGATCTCAAAAAAAATGCTTGAACTATATGTTTCCCAAGAAAATAACTAAGAAAATAAAATTTGAGATCAAATAAGAATATTAGATACCTGGTAAATATTCTAGAAAATCAAGTTTGAGATTTGTGTAGAGAACTGAACCAACTTTCTGATGCTTATTCATTTGAGTAAAACAAAGTTTGCATGCAAAATTTATGCCTCCCAGAGTGAAAAAGGAAACTTCTGACTTTGACAGGCGAAAAAGGCAGCAAAACAAAAAAATTAGGAAAAAAAACTAGCACCACAGAGTCATGCTTAGAACCAACTTTTCGGCGATATCTCATTTTTGAAAAATGAAGATCATATGCCCGATTTATGCCCAATTTCGTGAAACACCTCTGAAAAACCCAATTTGACCCTCCTAAGCCCTCAGGGGCTACAAAACATTCGGCCCTTGGCCTCATGCAAGACTAGGGGCTGGAGCTGAAGCCCTTGGTCACCCATATGACCACAGGCAGGGTTGAGGCAGCCAGTGATGCTGAGCGTTGGGCGCTCGGTCCTCCAAAGGACCTCTGGCAAAGTGTTTAAAGCCCACGGGGGCTAAGCTAGCGGACCGACGACGTACAGAGCAATGCAATGGGTGGAGATGGCATGTGCGTGGCGCATGAGTGGCCATCAGGAGGTGAGCAGGTGGTGTCCAAGTTTTAAACTAGCCATGGAAAAATCAAAGCAGATATTATGATTTTTTTCAAAAAAAAATGATTTATGTGCCTCGGGAAGTGAGCAAGGGAGGCCATACGGCCTCTCTAGCAATTGTTTTTTTCCTTTTTTTCAAACTTCTCAGAAATCGGTGAAACAATAGGTGTTTCTAGGGTTTTTGGGTGCTCTAAATGTGATGGCGATGTCCATTTGGCCCAAAAATGCACAAAAAAATTGGCTATCCTCAGATCTTGCAAAAAAGATGTTTGGCTGAAACCCTTGCAGTTGAAACTCACTGAAAAGCAATATCTTTCAAATGATGAATAGGAAGTTGTAGATCTGAAGCTTTGATACCATGTAGAAGTTTAGAAACCCAACCTCACAAGCCCCAACTATCACCTGCATGCAATAACCTATCACAAAGAAAGAAGAATGTACATAACAACAAAGATGCTCTACAAGCCTCAAGCTGTAAAATGCATTAAGAGAATCAAATAATTACAATGAGATCAATCCTTATGAAGGAGATCAAGAAACCCTAAAGAGTAACCTAAATGGAAAATCCTAGTGTGCACACTTAATAATTAATTATTAATGTGCTTAAGTTTAGCTTAAGTAACTAAAGTGATAAGTGACTTAATTAATTAACCAATATGATTAAATTAATTAAGTGAAATAACTTATTACTCTAACAATATACACCCCCACCATATTCACATCCTTCTCAAAACACAACCAATGATTCCATCATAAACTAACATTTACAAAATGTCACATCCCTTCAACAACAAATATCAACATTGAACCAAAACCAAAATGGACAACCTTCATAATATGTCAAAAGAAGCCCATTTTAACTAGAGATATTGAGATCACAAAAGCCACAAGGCATGGAGATACCTATATTTGAGAAATATGTTGTTAAAGTAGATCCTATCAACCATGTATCAGCATATACAACCTTATGTACTGATTTCATTTTTGAAGATAAGCTCTTGGCTAAGCTCTTTCCTTGGTCCTTAAAAGATACAACCTTGGAATGGTTTTGTTCCTTACCGAATAACTCAATCCACTCATTTAATGATATTTTTGATGCCTTTATCAACCACTAACAAGTGCACATTGGTCCTAAGATGGACCCTCCTTATTTGATGCAGTGTAAACAAAATGCAAATGAAAAGGTCACTAATTTTATAGCACATTATCAATTTCTTTACTCACAAATCAACATTATATTTCTTGATGTTGATCTTCAAAGAATGCTCATTGATAACTTATAAAAAAATATTCAAGATAAGGTTGGGATGATGAAATTTCCCTCCTTTATGCACTTATGCATGACTCTCCATGTTTATCAAAACTCACTTAATCAATGCATAGGAAAAACTGCTTCAACTCATTATGAAAAATCCAAAACCATGCCTCATAAAAAATTTCAACCATTCAAGAAATGAAACAAAGTTTTTATATGGATAAATCAATCTCAAACAAACCACCATGCTAAACCTCAAGTGGTTTCTATAAAATCAAGTCCATACCAATTTCAGGATAAGAATGAGCAATTTACCTCGCTACTTGATACTGTCTATTAAATTATGTTGCAACTCTTGAGAAAGAACCTAATCACCTTACCTACTATTAGACCTCTTGATACAAATAATCCTTTACCTTAGAACTATAACTCAAATAAATTTTTTCACTATCATTGGCAAGCTAGACATGATATAGAGTGATGCATGTGTCTTAAACATATAGTGCAAGACCTCATTGATTCCAATCACATCTAGTTGTGCGGTTTTAATGATCAAGGAAATAAGTCTTTTCCCCACCCAACCAAAATTTTCAAATCTTTACACATATAATTCCAAACCATTCCATATCATTTGTAAAAGATAGTGATAACAAGAATGATGTGATGAATTTGGACAAGATACAAGATATAATTGATGATGATAAGAATGATAATGGGGATGATCTATATGCTATGATTGGATTCACTGGTGTTCAACCTAGTAAGGACCAAACCAATTTTTCTCTTTACATTACTTTCTCAAATAGTGATATAATTAAACATGCACCTAATGGTCCTCTTTACATAGCTAGAACAATCAATGAAAGGCCTATAAATGGGGTATTAATTGATCATGTGTGTGTAGAGAATGTGATCACTGAGGAGTTCTTATTTGTGCATGAACTTTACCAAAAAAATTATGAACAATCGAAAGCATGGATCAAAACACATGATGGTTTTTCTTTCCCTACAATAGGTTTGATCACTCTTCCATTAAAATTTGGATAAAAAAAATTGAATGTATCATTCTCTATTATCCCAATGTCAAATCAATTTCGTATAAAGTTAGGCTATTCATGACTACGCTCCATGAATTTCATCCCATCAGCTATCTACAAATATTTGAAATTTCCATTTGACAACCAAATTTTTATAATGCATCATAGTGTATGCAATCCTTTATCTTCTCATGGGAACTTTGCATTGGATTTATTTTGGCCTGAACCTATGGAACCTATTACACCTCGTGGGGATTTCTTCTTTAAATTATATCAAAATTTCAAAGTGAAGTGTATAGAAGAGTTATTCATTGCCAATACCCCACCTGAAACTGAAAGATCCATAGTTTTTCCTCCCACTCCCATTGTTTTGGATGAACCTATGCTTGAACTAAAAGCTCTCCTGAATAATCAAACTAAGTATGATGTTATTTCGACACCTATGTCCTACAAGAGACCAAGAGATAACCATTCAATTCCATTTGTACCTCTTAAAATCAAACAAGTTTATAAACCTAAAGAGAAAGTGGTTTCCCAACCTGTGGAGTTCCCTATTGTTCCTCCCTTAAGGGAAGAAAAGAGACCGATGTTTGATAAATGCACTCCTACACCATCACAACTTGAAAAACATGCAAGAAGAAACTGAAATGCTAAAGAGCATAGGCATAGACATCGTTCTATTTCTTGTCAATTAGAATAAAAGAATAAACCAATAGTCCGAGATCAAAAACCAACTCAAACAAAGCATACTGATTCTCCTCCTTTGCCATAACATGAAACTTCTACACCACAACAAAAATACGAACATACAATGGACATTGTCATTAGACATCCTATTTTGATTAACATGGATGATGGTGATGAGATTGCTAATTGATGAAGAAGTGCATAATGAGTTGAATTTATTATTTTCCACTTCTATGAATTTAAATGGGGGAAACTATGATGATCCTCCTAAAAAGAGTGATTCACTGCATGTTGAACCTAGTGATACTCCTAGTATGGCACTTGTTGTATTCCCTTTGGCTAGCTATCCACCTTCCATATATAATGAGAAAGATTAGAATGTGCACGACCTACTTTAGGTTGTCTTGCATGTGACATACTTTCTTTCTTTTCTCTTCATATCATTTGTGATTGCATTATGTAATTTTATCCCCCATACCATGTTGCTTGGCTTGTCTTTATGTTTGTGAGCTTTTTTTGGATGACCCTTGTTACTCCATTTGTGCAAGGATACAAAGGAAGAATATTTGTCATGACATTATTCTATTTGTATCTAAATTCATCTATCTACCATAAGCATTGTTTTTCCTTTTGTCTTGTTTTTTCCTTTTAGGGACGATATAAGGTGTCAAGATATGTAAGTCTCTTCCATGTTTGATGCAAGAGCATCCTTGGTTCTTGGAAATCTTGCATCAACCAAAAATATTTTTACATTCAGTTTTGTTTTGGTTCTTGTTCAAGTTGGTAGATCCGGTATTTCTTCATGTTTTCTCACCAGATATTGTGTACCTATGGTTTAATCATGGAAAAGTTAAATTACCTTATTCTAATTTTTCAGCTCGATTGGATCTTTTTCTAGCAAGTTATCACTTCCGGATTGAGTGACAGTTTTGGAACTGGCCCCAAAATAATTTCAAAACCTAATGGCTAGTTTGATCGATCGTGGATCCTTCCCATAACTTGTGGATCCTCACGATGTGTTTCTCATTGTTTCGTGGAGTGTCCCCGACCTTGATTTTAGGTCCACACTTCATCATGCACATCTACCATGGAAGAATTTCAGATTTGAGGCTGACCTGTTCTTGCGCACGTTGTATTTTCTTCATCAGAGATTGTAATGATCTTTGGCCAACACAGATGTTTTGTGACCCACGAATATGATATAAATCTTGTAATGAATCATTATAATAGCAAAAAATTAAGATAAAGTAGATTAGGATGTATATAGAGTTTGATCTATAATATTTTCACTCGCATGTATGAGCATTGTATTTTGAGCATGTTGTATCAGGCCTGTGAGCCAAATCTATAAGCCCGGATGTGGTCAACTATATGTAATCAAATTTTATGATAATAAGAATGTTTATATCTGCATTTTCCTCTATGTTTTGTGTTACTCTAGCTGCACGACCCAGATTGTTCTCTTTTCGGACCCTCCTACCGTGATTGCCACCAATGTTGACCCAAACTATTTTCATTTTCTTTCACTCTCTATGTGTCATTCTTCCTTTGTGTTCATTGTTCTACAAAGTATTTGGGGAATAATGATGATTCTGAGATCTATTATATCACTATAGAAAAGACATACACTGACCCTAAATCCGTAGATCCCTTATGTGTTATCTCTTGAGATTGCATGCGGGGGCACCTATTTTTAATGACAACTTTATTTGGAAACATATAATTGGCATAGGTATTTCGTAATAAGCTCTCATTGCCCTTTTAATTAACTAGAATTTATCATTTCTACTTTAAATTAATTACTCATAGTATGGTGTTTAATAATTCCTTTAAAGTGGGGGCATAGATTGGCATTATTTCATTTTGGAATTTTGACTTCACTTTTGTTCAAAGGAGTTGGACTTAGTGTAGTATTCACATAGCATCATTGACCATTTTTTGGAACCTTATCAAAGTTATCAGGGAGTATAAATTTTGGTATAGTTGACATATGAGAACACGCCTATAGACCTGGAGCATCTGTCCCATCTGCCACCCCTTTTTTATGGGGTATTTTTTCACATATCTTACATGCATGTGTGTCCTTTGTGCTTATGTTGGTTTGCCATGGAATCTTTGATCCTAAGAGCTTGGACATCTCCTTGATCTTGGTCATCATATCGCATTAACATTTGTGCACTTGGACCCCTCTTGACACATATTTCTCTACTTTATTGTGAGTTTGAGCATAAGTTCATACTCTCACTAAAGTAGGGGCTAAATGTACTATAGAAAATTGTATAGTTTACAATTTCACACTATGTTTGGGTCCCTTAATTTATTGGACTTAATTAAGCTTCTAATTTTCTAAGATTATGTATTCCAAAGCCTTATTTTTCTCATTTTCTAAAAGGAGAACCAACATTTAATTAATGCATTTAATATTTTAATCACCATGGAATATGTGTGTCCTGGACTTATAGGCCAGGACCCATTCACCCATGGGTCAATGGGTCCCCTTTAAGTGCCAAGACCTATTTTTAAATATGTTTTTGGCATTATTTTAATGATTCAAATTCAAATTGCAATTGTCAGCTTTTGGAAAAAAAAAATTGGAAAATTAGATAAACACCTATAAATACATAGTATTTTTTATCGTTTGAAATCCAACATGCATGATCAAATATTTTCAAGAGAAAATATTATTGTCAAGGGAATTCAAGAGAAGATTTATCAATCATTTGTTGCGAAAAATTGAGATCCTAACATCATGTTCAAGCCTATGTATTTTCATGTCATCTTGTGAAGGCTAATATGCATTATTAATCCTAAAGCATCCAAGCATTTCAAGTATCTAAATCCATCAAGAAAAACAAAATCAAGTTCCTTGGAGTGATGTGTTTGTCTTCAGTCCTCTAAGGGAATCCATTAAAGGGTTGGTGAGTTGTAGCAAAATTTGTACATTCATCATTTCCTTCTCCTTTTTCATTATCTTTCTATCAATAATTAATTACCAAACTTGGGGTTTGACCAAGGAAAACCCCCATACAACAAAAAAAAATCCTCTTTGTGTATGTGCAAATTACAAGTGGAAAAAGAATTGAAAATCTTGAAGAGAAAATTTGAATTGTTGCATATAAGTTTCCATCATTGTTGTCAAGCCACAAAAACTAAGTTGTAGACTTTATTTCTGACTTTCTGATAGTGGGACCTATGTCAACTCAAGCCAAGATCTAGCATTAAAGGAATGTCAAACTTATTTTAGAGCCCTAGACTAAGACCCATTTGCCTAAGGGTGAATGATTCCCTTTGAAACTCTCAAAATAAATTTCTAGTGACAAGTACATGGGTGATCCCACAATAGTGGTTTACACTTTCTAGGAGATCTTGATTTTTGTTGAAATCACATATTTTTAGAAAATATAATGATTTAAGCCTTGAAAATTTCCAATTGAAGAGGGTTTGATCAAACCACCTTAGATCAAACCCCCTTGGATAGAACCCTGCTAGTTTTAAACCATACCTATAACAAAGTCTCCTTTACACCTATCAAAATGTTGATAAAAAAACCACTTTTGATTTACCTTTTGGGGGATCAAATGAATTTATTTAAAATTTATTTTTTGTAAGTATGTAGTCCTTACTATAAGCTTCCCAAAAATAATAATTTTAAATAAATTTAATTTGATTATTATAATTAATTTTTATTTCTTGTGAATGTTGGTTTTTCACCAAAAATAAAGTTCTCTATTCTTCACATGTGGAAAAATAGTAGATTATCAAAAAAATCTGAAAAATATCTATGCACTAGATATTATGTCCTTGATCCAAAGAAAAATAAAAAAATTTGATACATACAAAAAAAGTTATGTTGTATACGGTTTGCCCATGCCTGAATTGTTATTGGTTTGACTTCAAAACTTGATTAAGGAAAACATATTCAATAAAATATTATGAAACCAAATTAAAGCACTAGATATCATAGTTACAAACATAAATTCAAAAAAAATAGAATTTATCCTTCATGAAAAAAAGGTTATAATGTATACAGTGAGCATCACTCCTTAAAAATGGTGTTTACTAAAAAAAAAAACCAGATTTTGAAGGAGATGGAAAAAGAATTGCAATCCGAATCCAAAATTTAAAAAAAATATATATTTAGAATCTACAGACAAAATCTCACAAATAATTAGTTTGCATCATCTTCAAATTCCTCACGGTTTAGCCGCTATAGGTGCCCAAAAGTGAAGATTTAGTTAGAAAAAATCAGTTCAGTGTCTAGTTTGACCAAAAATTGTAAACTAGTATTGTGGGATCACCCACATGTGTTCAGCCCCTTCTCAAATATGCTTGCAAATTTTTGTAACAATCTCTACACTTTCAAGAATCTGCATTTTTAGTATTAGGTCATTGTTAATTTAGTTTAAGCATTTCAAATCATTTTAATTATGTTTGAAATCTATCCTATTGTCCCAAGGACTAATATCTAGGTTTGATTGGTTCACCATTGAGGTTGAAATTCAATATTTAGGTTGAAATCTATCCTATTGTCCCAAGGACTAATATCTAGGTTGTGATCTCTTTCCTAATGAAATTTATGGGGAAAAGCTCCTTTTAAAGATCCCTAAGGTTTTTTGCATAATCACAATAATAAAGCTTTATAGGGGATCCCTTTTCCCTCCATTTCATTCCCATATACTAATTCAAATGGTGTAAATCATTTGGTTATTTTTCAAGTTGTCTTGTACACCTACGTAGATTCTAGAAACCTTATTGCCTAGTTCTTCTGATGCAATTGGACTGTCTTTGTTAGGATGGTTTCAATTTTCCTATTTGTAACCTTAACTTTCCCATTTGATTATGGGTGGTAGGGAGTGGAATTTTTATGTCTGGTCTCATATTCTTTGACCAAATGGACAATCAAATCTAAAGTGAATTGTGGTCCTTGATCTATGACTATCTTGCTAGGCACTTCATACTTTGTGAAAAAAAATTCATAGATAAATTTTGCAACCTTGCTATCTCTAGTGAATTGCAATGCTTTAACCTCCACTCATTTTTTTAGATATTCAATATAAAATAATATATACTCATTACTAGATATGGGATCTATTGGTCAAATAAAATCTAATCCCCATTTATCAAATGGTGTAATGACCAATTGTGATTTCAAGGGCATATCATCACTCCTTGTTGGTATACCCATCCTCTGGTAGCGATCACACCTTCTTGATTGCATTGCATATTTATGTAGTGTCAGTAAATAGTATCCAATGTTTAGAATCTTGAGGGTTGTTCTCTTGGCTACAAAGTTCCCTCCACAAGGCTCACCATGACAAGCCTTCAATATTTCCTAAATATCACCTTCCTTCATGCACCTTCTCATATTGCATTATTAGGTCTTGTATAGAATAGATAGCCAACCACCCAAGAATATAAAAATTTGTGTTTAATTAAATTGTTTCTCTCCCTCAGTGATATTTGGTGGTGTTCTACATGCAACCAATTAATTAGTTATGTCTGCATACCAAGGTATTTTCACTATTAAGGAAAATAGGTGTTCATATAGAAAAGAATCATCCACAATTTATTTTATTTTGATGTGTAGCCTAGATAGAAAATTAGCTCCCATTTTTTTTAACTTGGTTTATCAACAATAGTTATATCAAACTCCTACAAAAATAATAACCACCTAACAAGGTATCCTCCAACCACTAGTTTGTTTATCAAGTAACATATTTATGTATGATTACTATGAAAAAAGACATGCTAAATAATGATATAGTGTCTTAATTTGTTAATTGCATAAAATACTGCTAAAATTTCCTTCTTTATGATAACGTAATTGAGCTTAGTAGCTTGAATATTTTTACTAATATAATAAATAGCATACTCCAAATTACCTTCCTTTTATCCTAAAATAACACTTACGATAAAGTCAAAAAGTATTTGTATGTATGTGGAAAGGAACTGTTCAGTTAGGTCCTCTTAGAACAGGTGTCCTTGTGAGAGATGTTTTAAGAGCTTCAAAAGATTATTGGCAAGAAATGATCCATTCAAACTCAATTTCCTTAGATAGGAGGAAAAATAGGGGACCTGTTATTTTACTAAAATCCTTAATAAATCTCATGTAGTATCCTACATGCCCAAGAATACTTCTCACATATTTTTTCTTCTAGGGGGTAGGTAGAGTGGAGATCACTTCTATTTTGTTAGGATCCACTTGCTTGACACAAAGTGTCCCAAAATCACTCCTTTAGTTATCATCATGAAACATTTCTCATGACTTAAGGAGAGATTGTGATCTTAGTGCCTTTGAAGGATCTTTTCAAAGATTTTTAGTGCTTCTTCATAGGAATTTTTATAGGTATTGAATCCATCCACATATTTCCATATATTCATGGTAAAATTTTGAAAACATGCTCAGGATAGCTCTTTAGAAATTAGTAGGTGCATTACACATCCAAAATGGAAAAAATGTGTAGGCATATGTACTCCATGTTGGATGTTGTGGTTGTGTTGTTGATATGTGGTTGTCATTAATGTCAACACTATTAGCATTAATAGTTTTGAAGGTTGTAAATGTCGAGGATATTGAGAAAATTAAATTAAATATGTTGAAGGAAGTATATGAAGTTGTGAAGATCAGAGTGGTGGAAAGTTCTATAAGTTGGTATTTAGAAGTCATGCATTAAAGGGTTTTTTTCTGAGCCTATCTAGTATATCCTTTGGAATTTTTAGAGGTGCGCATCAAGATTGGAGCAAGTTATGTGTTTCTGAGTTCCTATAATTATTCTATTACTATAGCAAGTGTTTCTAGAAGAAGAGAATTCAATTCTATAAATTGAGTTGTTGTGTATGCTCCTATGATGTTCAGTGATGTTTCTAGATCGTGATCTATCCTTGTTGCACGTCCAGCTTGATTGGTGTGTTTGTGATCAGAGATCTTTCCATTGTGTGTTCGGGTTTTCATGTTCTTGGCCGACATGGTGGTTGTAGCATGTTGCAGATCCTTGTGGATTAATTTTTGAATGCTTGGCACATTCGAGGATGTTGATTTATGTCTTCATTATGTTTTGGCCGACTTAGGTTGGCACGTATTGAGATTTTTTCATGAATTGGGCCAACAGTTTGTATTCATATATTATTTATTTTTGGCCAATAGAGTTTTTGATGTAATTTCATGAAGCGGATATATAAGAGTGATTTTTTTCTTCATTTGATATGAGTATGCGAAGTATGTGCTATATATGTGTGAATAAAGATGAAATCATTTGATTATAGAGAAGAGTGTGAAGGATTTTGAGCGAAGTGTAAAGAAGTGTTTTTGTGCCTAACTGGAACTATCATCAGGCTTTTGAAGAAGCTAATTTCTTAGTTCAACTTCATCAGATGGATTTAATCTGAAAGTCTTATGTAAGGCAGTGAGCTCTAGGCAATGTGCTTGAATGCATGTCAATTCCTTATTTATTTCTTTTATACTTTTAACATGATATAAATTGTGGATTAACCTCCACCGTGGTTTTTCCCCTAACAAGGTTTCCACACAAAAATCTTGGTGTTGTGTGTTTCTGATGTGTTGTTGATTCATGCTTTACTGTTAGTTATCATATCTGAGATTAAAGGTTAAATAAGTTTAAATTATGTAATAGCTGATTCACCCCCCCTCTCAGTTGTCTATCCTTGTTTTGCCAACAATTGGTATTAGAGAAGGTTCCTCTAAATAATTTTAATAGCTTGAGGTGATCCGAGATGGCATCATACAAGAAGGATAGTCCCAGATTCAATGGTACAAATTACTCTCTGTGGAAAGTCAGAATAGAATGTCATTTGAAGTGCATTGGTGAACCCTTCTGGAAGATTACAAAGAACACATATACTATTCCTCAAAATGGCCCCTCTACTCCTGATGAGATCAAACAAGATGAAACTAATATCAGGGCTATAGAAGCATTATTGAGTGCTTTGATAGATTTAGAGATAACAAATGTGATAGGTCTGAAAAATAGCACATGAGATTTGGAAGAAGATGGAAACATTGTATGAAGGAGATGCACAAGTGAAAGTTGCTAAGCTACAAATTCTGAAAGGAAAATGGGAAAACATGAAGATGAGTGAAGATGAAAACATTATTGCTTTCATGCAAAAGGTAAATGAACTAGTGATGGATATTAGATGTGTCGGTGGAATTTTGGAAGAAGATGAGATTGTGGCTAAAGTGCTTAGATTAGTGCCTACTTCTTACAAAATGAAAGGTCATGCTATTGAAGAGCTCAGGACAGTAACAAATGTGAAAAGAGACATGTTGATTAGTAAACTAGCTACCTTTGAGTTGAGTGAATTTGGTGAGTCTACTCCTAAAATAAAATCTACATTTAAAGCTACTATATCTGGAAAAAGCCAACAGAGATATGATTCGGGAGAAAGTTCTAGAAAGACATTCAAATATGAAGATGAGATGAAATAGATTGAAGATGATGAAAGAGAGCTAGGAGAATTTGAAGAGTTGATTGTGAAAAGAGAAGACAGAGGAAAAGGTACGTATAAAGGAAAGTTGCCTATTAAATATTTCTCTTGCAGTAAGATAGGGTATTTTTCATCAAGGTTTCCTAAAAGAGTTTCTAAGTACAAACCTAACAAGTCTAGATTTCAAAAGAAATTTTATTATGTTGAAGAAGGTGTTACTGATGATGAATCTGATAAAAAAATTGAAAATGAAGATGGATGGGTATTCATTGCTATCAAGGAAAATGGTCTGGTGTCCACTGAGTCTACTAGCAATCAGAATATTGAGAAAGCTCTTGCAACTAGAATTGATGAAAAGGATGAGTGGGTGATTGATAGTGGATGCTCACATCATATGATTGGTGACAAAAGAAATTTTATAAACTTGGAGAAATATGATAGTGGTGTTGTAAGATTTGCAAATAACAATGTTGGTGTGATTTGTGGTAGAGGCTCTATATCTCTTGGTGGAAAATATAATACTGATGTTGTCCTTTATGTTGAAGGATTGAATCATAACTTGTTGAGTGTTGGATAGATGGTAGACAAGGGATAAAATCTTCAATTCAAAGATGGTAAGTGCAGGATATTGGGAAGTTATAGAAATATAATTGCTTTAGGTACAAAGACAAGAGGTAATATTTCTCACCTAAGTGCTGCTAGTGAAAGTTGTTTAATTGTTCAAGTTGATGTAAGCTGGTTATGGCATAGGCGGCCGTGTCATGTGAATTTTGATAAAATTATCAAAGTAAGCTCCACACAAGCAGTCAAAGATCTACCTAAGTTAGTAAAGCCTACTAACACCATATGCAAGGAATTTCATATGGGAAAGCAAACTAGAATTTCTTTTCGAAGCAAACATCATCATTCTAATGGAGTACTAGAGTTGGTACATACTTATCTACGTGGTCCCTCCAGAATTAGAAGTCTACAAGGAGAAAGGTATTTTATGTTTCTTATTGATGATTACTCTAGGATGATATGGGTTGCTTTCTTGAGAGAAAAACATGAAGCACTAGAAAAGTTCAAACGTTTCAAAGCTATGACAGAGAATGAGACAGGCTTGAAGGTTAAATGCTTGAGATTAGATAGAGGTGGTGAGTTCACTTCCTAGGAGTTCAATTCATTTTGTGAAGAGCATGGAATCAAAAGACAGTTATCTACTCCTCGGACTCCTCAACAAAATGGAGTTGTTGAGAGAAAGAATAGAACAATTTTAGATGCTACCAAAACTATGATTTTTGAAGGTAATGTTCCTCATATCTACTGGAGAGAACTTGTAAGCACTGCTATATATACTATCAACCGGGTAAATGTTAATGGTAATTCTGGTAAGACTCCTTTTGAGTTGTGGTTTGGTCATAAGCCTACTCTTAAATATATAAAAATCTTTGGAAGTAGATGTTATATCAAGAGAGATGAAGATATTGGCAAGTTTGATGATAGAAGTGATGAAGGAATCTTTCTGGGTTACTCTACTAAGAGAAAAGCCTACCGATGCTACAATAGAATATTGAAGAAAATGGTTGAAAGTGAAAATGTTAGAGTTGATGACGATATTGATAGATCATCCAGATACTATGGATATGATTCAGATGACCAACATGATAGTACTAAGAAAGGAAATACTACTCAGACATAGAATCAAGTTCAAATTATTTTGGTCAATCAAGAGAATCATGAAGGAGAAGCTAGTTGAAGTGCAAAAGAGAGAACAGAAGAACCAGAAGTTAGAGAGAATCCAAAAGTCCCAAGGTATGTAAAGCTAAATCATTCTGAAAATCAGATTATATGAGACAAGAACAAAGGTGTGCAGACTAGAAGGAAAATTGCAAAAGAATATTGTTTGATTTCCAAAACTGAGCCTAGCAATGTCAATGAAGCATGTAAAGATGAATATTGGATGGAAGCAATGAAGGAATAACTGATGTAGATAGAGAAAAATGATACATGGATTCTTGTTCTCGGACCTCGGGATAAACATGTGTTTGGGACCAAATGGGTCTTTCGGAATAAGTTAAATGAACAAGGTGAAATGGTCATAAATAAAGCAAGACTGGTATGCAAAGGGTACTCATAGATGGAAAGTATTGATTTTGAAGAAAAAATTGCCCCTGTTCCTAGAATTGAAGATGTAAGGTTGTTTCTTGCTTATGTTGCTTTCAAGAATTAAAAATTCTACCAAATGGATGTGAAGTCAGCATTTTTGAATGGTGAATTAGAAGTTTATGTTGAGAAACCGGATGGATTTCAACTGACTGATGAAGGAGACATGGTTTTTCAATTGAAGAAAGCACTGTATGGACTCAAACAAGCCCCTAGAGCCTAGTATGCTAGATTGGATAAATAATTTTTGAATGTTGGATTCAATAAAGGTACTTCTGATAGTAATCTGTATTTCAAGGTGGATCGGAATAAAGAATTGATTATTGAAGTCTTTGTTGATGAAATTATTTTTGAAGGAGATGATGACTTATGCATGAAGTTTGTTGATGAAATGAAAAGTGAATTTGAGATGTCAATGTTTGGAGAGCTGAAATTCTTTTTAGGATTGCAAATTACTCAGTTAGATGATGGAATATTTATATCTCAATCCAAATATGTAAGAGAGTTACTAAAAGAATTTTGCATGGAGGACTCAAAACCTATAGGTACACCCATGGTAACCAGATGCAAGTTAACACACAATAATGATTATCCTAAGGCTAATCAAACAAGGTACAAGTCAATGATTGGTGGATTGCTCTAATTGACTCAGACCAGACCAGACATTATGAATGTTGTATGTATGGTTGCTAGATATCAAGTTGATCCAAAGGAATCACATGTGACTGCAGTAAAGAGAATTTTCAGATAATTGAAAGGGACAGTTGATTTTGGTCTATGGTATCCTAAGGATGATGATCTAACTTTGAATGCCTTTACAAATGCAAATTTGGCAGGAGATGTGGATGATAGGAAAATTACTAGTGGTGGTGCATACTTCTTGGGGAAGAAGTTGGTGTCTTGGCTAAATAAAAAGCAAAATTCCATTTCCTTATCTACTACTAAGGTAGAATATATTGTCGCTGCAAAAAATTGTACTCAAGTAATATGGATGAAACAAATGCTAAGAGATATCAGAATTGAGTATGATGAGCCTATTGCTATATTTTGTGATAACTCAAGTGCCATAAACATTTCCAAGAATCTGGTGCTACATTTAAAGACAAAACATATATCTATCAAGTATCACCTTTTGAGAGACAAAGTGGGTGATAAAGAAGTCAGATTGGAGTATGTACCCACTAAGGAACAAATTGTAGATATCTTCACTAAAACATTGCCTAAAGATACTTTTGAGTATCTCGGAGGAAATTTATGTGTGATTTCCCCTCCTAATCTAAACTAAGATGCAAGTCTTTGCATCAATCTGTGCACTTGTAGTCATATATTGTTTCAGATTGATGTTATGGTGGTTGCTACTCATGGGGAGTAGTCAGACAATTCATATATGTGGTTCAGAGCTTGTGTACCTTTTCCATTGATTCCAAAGGGGGAGAAGAGTAATGTGAAAAACCTTTGTAGAAGAAAGGGGGAGAAGAGCAATAAGTACTAAGAGGGAGAAGATGGAAGAGTCCAAAGTAAGGAGGAGAAGAAGAGTGTGTAAAGAGTTAATTATGTTGAGGGTATTTTTCACATCATGTGTTGCCATCAATGCCAAAGGGGGCGATTTTTGGATGTTGTGGTTTTGTTGCTAATATGTAGTTGTCATTGATGTCAACACTATTAGAATTGATGATTCTGAAGTTTGTAATATGTCGAGGATATTGAGAAAATTAAATTAAATATGTTGAAGGCAGTCTATGAAGCTGTGAAGATCAGAGTGGTGGAAAGTTCTGTAAGTTGGTATTCAGAAGTCACGCATTAAAGGGTTTTTTTCTGAGCCTATCTAGTATGTCCTCTAGAATTTTCAGAGGTGTGCATCAAGATTGGAGTGAGTTATGAGTTTCTGAGTTCCTATAGTTATTTTGTTATTGTAGTAGGTGTTTCTAGAAGAAGAGAATGCAATTCTGGTAAATTGAGTTGTTTTGTATGCTCCTATGATGTTCAATGATGTTTCTAGATCATTCTCTATCATTTTTGAATGTCCACGTTGATTGGTGTGTTCGTGATCGAAGATCTTTCCGTTGTGTGTTTGGGTTTTCATGTTCTTGGCCGACATGGTGGTTGTAGCATGTTGCAGATCCTTGTGGATTAATTTTTGAATGCTTGACACATTCGAGGATGTTGATTTAGGTCTTCATTATGTTGTGACCGACTTAGGTTGGTACGCATTGATATTTGTTCATGAATTGGGCTAGTAGTTTGTATTCATATATTATTTATTTTTGGCCAACAGATTTGTTGATGTAATTTCATGAAGCGGGTATATAAGAGTGATTATTTTCTTCATTTGATATGAGTATGCAAAGTATGTGCTAGATATGTGTGAATAAAGATCATATCATTCGATTACAGAGTAGAGTGTGAAGGAGTTTGAGCGAAGTGTAAAGAAGTGTTTTTATGCCTAACCAAAACTGTCATCAGGATTTTGAAGAAGCTAATTTCTCAATTCAACTTCATCAGATGGATTTAATTTGAAATTCTTATGTAAGGGAGTGAGCCTTCCCTTTTGAGCAGTGAGCTCTAGGCAGTGTGCTTGAATGCATGTGCATTCCTTATTTATTTATTTTATACTTTTAATAGGGTATAAATTGTGGATTAACCTTTGCCGTGGTTTTTCCCCTAACAGGGTTTCCACACAAAAATCTTGGTTTTGTGTGTTTCTGATGTGTTGTTGATTCATTCTTTACTGTTAATTATTAGATCTGAGATTAAAGGTTAAATAAATTTAAATTTTGTAACAATTGATTCACCCCCCCCTCTCAGTTGTCTATCCTTGTTTTTTCCAACACTCCATAGACATGTAAAGGTGGTTCTATCTTGGTCTTATAGAGCTATTTTTATCTAATTGTAGCCACTAAACCCATCTAGGAAAGAAAATTATTTCTTTCTTGCCAATAAGTCTTAATACCTGATCAATGAAAGGAAGAGGGAAATGATCCTTCCTCATATTTGTATTTAATTATCTATAATCCACACATATTGTCCACTTGCATCGTTTCATATTTACTATCACCAATGGGGAAACCCATTGACTATTTGATAATGGATATATGAACCTTGCATTTAATAGTTTATGCAACTCTTTTTTCACTACATCTCACACAGTTAGGTTCATCCTTATTTGTGGTTGTCTAACTAGTTTGTATCCCTCATTGATGGAAATTTTGTCTACATAGAGATTAGGATCTATTCCCTCCATGCCATGGAATTCCAAGGAAAATATTTTTTGTGAGCTGGGAACATCTTAATAAATTCATATTGTTGGGAATCTGTCAATTGATTATTGACACTGAGTGTTCTACTAGATGTTATTTACATAGGTATGATAGAAGTTAATACATAAGAAATATCTAATATTGATAGATTAAGATTACAACTATGTGGAAGTAGTGTATGGAATAAATGAGAAGTATAATCAGAGGTTGTTGTGGGTATAATATTGTGCAATGGCCAATGCAAATATGCTATACAATAGTGTTGTTGTGGGTCCATCCCATAAGATTTTTGTATGATATTGGAAAGAATTTCATCCTCATCTTGAATATTGACCATTGGGATTTATTCAATGGTCATCAAGGTTTGAAAGGAATATTGATTACCATCCTCTAAACTTGGTCATACAGGTTATTCAAATTCTCTATAAGGTTGTGTTGGGGGATAAAGGACCAAATTTTTCATATTCCCATTAGAAATGATCATGTTGCTAGATCTACATCCAAACAATGCATTCATTATAGCTAACCATGGTCTTCCTAGGATTAATGGGAATCCTCCTAGGTTTGCCTTAGGTTGCAACACCATGAATTTTGTTAGTTACAACCATGAGTCCAATGATATGATCGAATTTTCAATAATGCCCTCTAATTTTACCTTTGACCAGTCTATTAGTTGTAAAATTGTGGGTGTAGGTCTCAAATCCATTAGTTGAATCCTTTTCATTGTTTCTTTTGTCATTACATTATTTTTACTCCTAGGTCTATCAGATTATTTTTTATGAGTGTGCCATTACTCTACACATCTACAATAGGACTACCAGTGTATGAATATTTTGAGACAAATAACTTGCCCAACATAATATTAGCCAACTATCTTATAGTGTGGATAGCCTATGGGTCCTTCCATTTCCTTTTTGTATTTTTGAGCCATAGTTCTCTCATAGTCTTTGTGTATATGGTCACCTCCTTGATATCTTGAATCAAGGGAATTTTGACATAAATATTCTTCAATTGACTCAAGAAGTCAAATTCAGACTCAAAGTTGAATTTTTGAGTGGTTAGCTTCTCTAGAAATTGTGGTTCCTTGTTTGTTATTTCTCGATGTATCATTTTATGTTCAAGTTGTTTATTTGGATGGTCAATAGTTTCAATTGTTGGTTCCTCATCAAAGATTTATGTAATATGAGGAGATGATGGTCTAGCAAGAATTTTTCCTAAACGTAGATGAACATCACTAACCTCAGCCACATAGGTTGGGTATTGAATAAGTTTGTTAGTATAAGCCTATTGAATAGGCTTATTGTTAGGATTTGGTTAAGGTTGAGTACGAAATCGTGGATCTCTTGATTTTGATGGGGAAGATATGGTTTGGTTTTGAATAATGGTTGGTTGTTGCAAAGATTTTTGTGGTTATGGGTATCTTACATTTGGGTTTTGTCATTGTTGGTTTCCACGCCATTATGGTGCCCATTGGTTTTGAGAGGATTTTCATTGTGAACTATAATTTAGGGATTGACGTGTTTGATGTTTCCACATCCCCTATTGTGAAATTCAATTAAATGATTGGGAATTTGGCCATGGTTGATTTGACATGTTATTCCAAGGTGAGTTGCATAAGTTAGGGAAATTTGAATTAACCCAAAGAAAAGAAAGATTGTAAGAAAAAGAGTCTTTAGGCATACCTTGTCTTTGTTTCCATGGTAAATGCATTGGGAAATATAGAATACATGGACTTCTTCATCTTCTAGGGTATGAAATTTAGGTTTCCCTTTCTTCTCCTTGGAAATATTGGCAATCTTTTTTCACTTATGTTTGACCCTTTTCTGATGGCAATGTGGGAAATATTTTGTGAGAGTAGCGTCTACCTCTTCTTGTTTCTTTTTGATGTGCAGAGTGTCTAGCTAGGTTGCTAGATGGTTGGTGATGTCTTCCTTCCTATTTGACAAGAGGTTGATGAGTTCCACTGTAGAAACACATGTGGATTTTTTGGTGGAAGAAAAGGCTCTAGCACCCCTAGTCTTCTTCATAGTTGATCTTGAATAGTTTTTGCATATTTGGTAGATTTCCTCAAAAGGTAATTGAGAAATATCCTCTACTCCAATGAGTTTTAATGCATTCAAGAAATATTCATTCACCCCTCATAGAAATATCAGTTCTAAGGACTGTGGGGAGAGCCTATCCTGATGTGACCTTTTATGGCAGAATTGGAACCTCTCCACATAGTCTTCAAAGGGTTTTTCTTTGTCACAACCCTCCTTGTTGAAAATCTAATTTATTTCAGATTTATTTTCTAAATTAATTTTATCAAGTAAATGATATTTTGGATGTAATTCTATTATGATTTAATCAAAATAATTAAGTTCTTGAAAATGAATAATTATTTAATCTTCTTGATAAATAAATATTATTATAGATATTGCGATAAATAAACAAATATTTATCAAATTAGCATCTATTATTAAGATGATTTAAATAATTAAAAATAATAATAATAATAATTAATTAAATACTTGGTGAAGGAATTAATAATCATTTGCATTCAATTATAGTTTGAAGGTTAAATATTTGTGTGCTCATAATGTTTAATACATTTTGAAAATCAAGAAAATTAGGAAATAAAAAGGGAAGAATCCTAGTTTAATTGTATTTTGAAGTCATTTGTTTTTTATTAAGGTAAAAGAAAGTTTTGAAGGGGCCCCGAAACCCTTTAACAATAGATAGAGATAGGATAAAGCATTAAAAGTTCAGCAAAAGATGAAAAGCTGCCAGCAAAGAAAAACTAGAGACTAGCGCAGAGACAGCACAAAACAAAAAACCAGCAAAACCCCTGCAGGAAACCAGCCACTAGGCCAGATTTCTCAGGATTTCAGCGACCTCCTTTTCTAGGTTGTCTATGTTAATAGCAGCTTTCTTCATGTCCTGTATGTTCGTAGGGGGGCTTGTCTGACTTCCTTTTTAGATTGGCTCTAGTGTGTTTGCTTGGCCCAACCCCTTCATCCTGGCTTGGATCTTTAACCTCCTCCACATCCACCACAGATTTACTTGATGAGCCCTTTCTAGATTTTCGACCATCATGTTCATGGTACTAGCAGTGGACTTCAGAATTTTGTGGCTCATTTCCAAAACTTTCTGAATAGATTCTTTGACTTGAAGTCATCTGTTGGTTTGGGAAATCAAGAAGAATTATTAAAAGAATATTTAATTGTAAAATAGTTTCTTAAGAGAGATTATATTGATTTATTGAAGTAAATTGATTACTGAATTAAATAAGATTTAACTCCATGAGATTAGTGTTATTTAAATTGGTTCAAAGGAATTAGGTTGGTAAAGGATGTTTTAATTATAATTCCATATTGACAATGGAAAAAAAATGATAATTTAAATGCATTAGGAAATATATTTATTATTGTAAAATTAATCAATTTATTTGAATTTATTGAGTAAATGACTTGAATTATTTAAATGATCCTTTGAGAAATTAAAAAAAAATTAGCTTTTAAGTTAATTACATATGTCTATTTTATGTGAAAAAAAAAGAAATAGAAATAAAAATAGAAAATATTAGGAAATGAAAATGGTATAAAGGAAAAACCAAGAAGAAAGGACAACGAATTAAAAGGAAAATTCAGGTTGTTTCCTTGAGGGGATTAGACAAAAATCTAAAATTATTTTAAGAGAAAGTAGTTCAGTCACCCATTTGGGCAGCGTATGTGTATTACAGATCTATTACATGTCCATTTTTACTATTGTTTGATATGCCAGTTAAAGGGAAGAAATGGAGCTTGAAATAATTGGAATAAATTTGAGTTGTGTGGTGAGTGCTATAAGTAACAACGAGTTTCCATAGAAGGACTGCACACTGGATGTGTTGTCTAAGCCACTATGCTATTGTATTGTCGTTGCTTCAACCATTGTTAAAGTTCCCTAGATCTATATAATTTGGAACAACGAGAGCATTAAAGGTTTGAGTGTGGCATCTTTTGAACTTGAAGTTGTTGGGTTTACTATTGCCTTGGCATATTGCCTACACAATGATCTGCCCTTCCCAACTTATGGAGAATTTATTTTTCTTCTCTTATAATCAATTATACTGATAGCTCTTATTTATTATTAGTAATCTCCTCTAGGGGCACTGACTTTGTTAAAATCAACCATATATTGTGCTATTGCCCCAACCATTCTTGTTGGCTGAATCAACCTAGTTCTATTTGAAGCCTTATATGCTTCTCAACATGCAATTTTCCTCTTGCAAGGATCCCACAATTTGGAAAAACTATTGTAACAAGAGCACCAGTGAACTAAGTTTCCTTACAAATTTCATGAATGTTGGCGGTTGTTTTGTGAGACTATTTACAAGCATCCAGGAGAAAGCTCCAACTAGCAATCTTTGTAATTTATTTTCATCGCATTAGTTTTCTTCTGAGACAATCTTGTACACCAATGCATAGATGGTTAGTAGTATCTTCCCTAAATTTAACTCAAGCTTTAGCAGATTTCTTGTTAGATCTATTATTCATCTTAATCTTATCTTGTGATTTGTTTTTATCATAACCTTATGTCAAATCTGTTGTGAATCATAGTATTTCTATAAACTTATTTACCTCATAGTAATTCCCTACTAGCCTAAATTTTTATCTATGACATTTATACCAGTTATATATCAATCTAAACTGCTATGGGAGAGTTTCATCATATTATTAATTAGGCTTGCATAATTTCTGGTAAATGAATCACTGTGTACGTTTTGTTGAGTAATGTGATCCAACGATCAGATTTAAATGTGCAATCTTTTACTTGGTAAAGGATCTTGAACCTAGCATTTCATAGAATTTGAATCAATTAGCTCTTGTTGGGTTTATATTTATCTCATCGGTATTTCTCTTTAATATGTTTTTTTGGTTTAGATATATTCCTTACCTTCATTATTTCATTCTTTTGCATGTTGATAGCAGAGCTCTTTTTCTCACACTTTGATCAAATTTTTCTAAAATTTATTGATTAAAATTTTCCATATGCTTTCCCTGCCATGGTGCATCCTATGAAGTTGATAATTCTTGAGGCATCCTTATAATGGTTGGCATGCCATATCTATGCTTTTTATTGGTAAGTAAATGAATTATATGTCGGCACAATCCTACCAAAGCCGACCAAGTGTCGAAGTTTGGAACCTTCCTCCATCTAGAACCTTCACGTTGAATCCTTTTTCAACTTCCCATAATAAATTTCATAGCTAACCACCATTCTACAGTATAAAATGAATTTAATGCTTTTGATCTATAAATCTGATGGACATGCCTATGGTTTGCAGCACTTGGGTTTTACTGAGTTCTCCTATGTTTTAGTGTTTCTGTCCGTCTGTGTTTCCTCTTCTCCCATTTCCTATACCTTTCCCATTTTGTATGCATTCCCAGTAAAGTGGTGTAGTTGCATTCCTGTCAACAATATTAAGAGTTTTAATTTCAGTCGAACACCATCTTTAATTTAAAATCATCTGTCAATTTACATTACCATTTTTATAGAATGTTATATCAGGGAACGATATTATTATATCTATTATTTATTTTCACTTTCGGTAATTCCATTATGTAGGCTTTGAATTTTGAAAGAGCATATTTTATTTATTACGGAATGAAAAAAACTTGTAAAGTTATCGTTGCACGGGTTTAGAATTGTTGAATCTTGCAATGCATGTATTAAGTCAGAAATACCATCTCAAAAAAATGTAGGGTTGCATAGTGTATATGGGTTATGCCAAGTATGCCAAAGATCTCCATGCTGGATAGACCACACCACTTGGTTGTGTTGCACTTATAATTTCTGACATTTAAAGTGTATAGTACCATGTTTTTAACACTCTGCTGCGTTGCCCACATAGACCTGCATTGGGTTGGAATCCAAACTTACTCATTATCTTCCATATGATATTCACGCTCGATTTAGTACTCCTTTATCTACCAATTCCTTCTTGTAAAATGATATATTAGATTTGATAGTCTCTTGCGTAGAGTGGTTAACCTTGATATTAAACTTTTATTAGGTTGGATCGTCCTAGGCCTAGTCATTTGTTTTCTCACAAATGGAAGCTCGTTCAAAGTGATTAGTGTCATGAGAATAATTTTTCATAATTCTTTTTGTGTCTTACTGCTACTGCAATTAAGAGAAAATATGTATGTTTAAACGCAGGATCAGGAAGTGGATGAGATATGTAGAAGTTAAATAGAGGTACCTATAATTTGATTTTCAATCTCTACATTTTATTGGACAGTATAGTATGACAAGTTGTACTCTTTTCTAATCACTTATGATCTTGTTTTGATGGAATTCAAAAGTTCTGAATTTATAATTCAGACTCTTAAGCATAGTAAAGACTTTTATTTTCAAACATGTAAAAAATTATTGAGTTGTCAATTGCAGGGTTCAAATGGTTCTCATAAATTTTCTAAGCTTCCATATTTTGCACGCATAAGGATGTCAAAAAGTATTATTGAAGAATTGAATTCTATTTAAATTACTGTTAATTTATCATAGTATATTCACAATAGTTATTTCGTAATAAAGTTGGAGTCTGTGAGTTTAATGCGCAGAAGAGCACTATCAAGTTATGTCTTTCCCTGTGGACCTAGAAAAATGTACAATTATGTATGTAGTTATTGAGTCAGATTGGGTACATATTCACCGAGATCTCTTAAGCTTAGTCACGAGTGGAAGGAGATTTGCAAGATTGGCAAGTTTAAGGCAACATTGACAAGGGAAGGTGATTATCAAAATGTCCATTCAAGCCTCAAAAGTAAATTCTTTTAATAGCACTCTATATGGAAATCTATATGGGCAACTTAAAGGCCAACAACTTGCATGAGCTATTTGAGGAAATATCCTTTCTTCCTCAAATAGCTCATGCAAGTTGTCAGCCTTTAAGTTGCCCATATAGATTTCCATATAGAGTGCTATTAAAACAAGGTAAGGAATATATCTAAACAACGTTGAAAAGAATATGGAAATATCTTAGCTTTTTGGCCCTTGGTCCCTTAGACTGTTTGGTCTCGTGGATGTCATTAAAATCTCATTCATTCATTCAAATTCAATTAGATGGTACAGATGTTTACACTATGTGGTATATAGCGTATGGATGTTCCAATAACAATGGAATTAAAATTTATTAAAGAGTTTTTTTTTAAATATAAGATGATCGAATCTTCCTTTTTCCAATTTTATAATAATTTTCATTTTAAACTCACAAGAAGTATTTGATAATTTAATTTCTAATTAAGGGAAAGTTAGGGAGGAATCATATTCCAATAGATTTTAAAAATGTCCATTCAAGCCTCAAAAGTCAATTGTTTTAATAGCACTCTATATGGAAATCTATATGGGCAACTTAAAGGCCGACAACTTGCATGAGCTATTTGAGGAAATAAGGATATTTCCTCAAATAGCTCATGCAAGTTGTCGGCCTTTAAGTTGCCCATATAGATTTCCATATAGAGTGCTATTAAAACAAGGTAAGGAATATATCTAAACAACATTGAAAAGAATATGGAAATATCTTAGCTTTTTGGCCCTTGGTCCCTTAGACTGTTTGGTCTCGTGGATGTCATTAAAATCTCATCCATTCATTCATATTCATGCATTTCACTTACACGCCAAATACTTAATTTACTATTATAACTCTTTGGTGAAAGTATGCCAACATTTTCTTGTATTTACAAAATTTAAGTTTGGATGCAAAAGTAGATAAGGAACACTACGTAGCACCTTTGTACTAGGCATACCTATAAATAAGACATGAGATGATTAGATGGGTACCTTTATGGGGTCCATTCCTTGTGCATTTTAAGTGTTATCACTTTAGATAATTTGGTCCATTATTGATTTATTTTGCAAATTCAATTAGATGTTACAAATGTTTACACTATGTGGTATATAGGGTATGGATGTTCCAATAACAATGGAATTAAAATTTATTTAAGAGTTTTTTTTGAAATATAAGATGATCGAATCTTCCTTTTTCCAATTTTATAATAATTTTCATTTTAAACTCACAAGAAGTATTTGATAATTTAATTTCTAATTAAGGGAAAGTTAGGGAGGAATCATATTCCAATAGATTTTAAAAATGTTATTTTCTTCCGATGTTTAACTATTTCATCTTATCTTAATTGAAGGATCGAAGCACCTCACCAAAGATAGAGGTAACTTATTTCTCTCCTCTCTTTATTACCTATCATTAATCTTCATGGAAGCTCCAAAAGTTACAAATTATGAAGATACAACTCTTAAATTATTGATCAAAAGGGGGAGTTGGAAAAGGGATCTTGTTTTTTGAAAACATAGTATTGGATTAATATTTTCTTTGAAATACAAGATTTTAAGTCAATACTAATGGATTATTAAACTTTATTTCTTTCCAATTTAATCCTAGAAATTCATATTCATAGTATTATTTAACTTAGTCAAAAGGTGTTGATGAAGTATCTTATCCTCAAAATTTCATCATTTAATTCTTTATTTGGGATCAATCGATTCAATTATTATTAAATTTTCTTATTATTAGATGTTCCATATTAAAATCATGACTTTCATCTAATATAATGCTTATGGACAATGAATTGGTGTTAGACCTAAGTGGGTGTCAACTGATGAGGAATTGTCTAGGAAACTCAGTCCTAGAAAGGGTTGAATACCCACTAATTATCAGCCTTAGGATTTTGGGACTATTGATAATAAATTAAGTTAATGATAGTCCCCTTCTTGTTCAAGGGTTCGGCTAGAGTCAACATGGCTTCATGATGCAAAAATGGTTGGGTGGTGAGCAATATTTTCCAATAGATTCTCCATTGCAATTGTGTATACAAAGACATTGGTTTTAAATTTTAATGTTGCTACAGTATTGTGTTAGCATAATGGTTCTTTTATATTTTCCATATGTTTCAATTCCTTATAAAATAAATTATTAGAATTTTATTTTTTTGAGATTATCTGAATGGGTCTTTACATTCCTTCTATGACATTCTAAAGATATCATCTATTTTCATATCTCCTCCTCAAAAATAATCTTGATAATTTTTAAGAATTTATCCTTCATTTTTTCCAATTTGGTATTACATTTCTACCTGTCCCCATAAACTAGGTCGCAAAGCAACATCTTTCAATGTGTTCAGGAAGAGTTTTAACCTATGATCATCTATGGTATAGTCATAGTTTATGCATAGAACATCGAGCTCAAATAGGAATGTATCAAGTTCTTTGGTGATTAAATTGTAGAATTTGGGCAAGGTTGAAGGGGTATGTTCTTTAGGGCAACTACCCACTCTTGATTAATTTAGTTGGGTTGTCCATTGCCTCTTCTTCCATGATGTCAATATGTATAATGGTGATTCTCCCAAGGTCTGTAATAGATACTAGTGTGAGGGATATATCTATGACATTGATCCCTTTTTTTATTCTTTTGATGGTATTAGTTATTTTCTTATGCCAATGTCTTCAAATAATTCCACTTGATTCTAGTTCAATGGGAGAAATCATCCTAGAGTGTCTATATACTATCACATGCAATAGTTATTTGAGCTTAATATATTTTGTTAGTAAGTAGTTTTGAGGTTGATTTGGAAATTCTAATAGTCCTAATTGTTGCAAATGAAAGTTATTAAATTAATAAAGTAATATAAATGAACTAAAATATGATTTAGGAATTCTAAACTTTAGCACCATCTTCGAAAATGGTTCCAAAAATGTATAGCAGCATCTATGCTCAATCAATTGATGTAGACAATGCATGCATTAAAATTAATGGACCAATAGATCCCTTATTATGCAATTCATTATCCTAGAGGTGCTCCATGTAGTTTATCAACCAGGGAATCATAATCTTTGGATGATTTTTGCACTATATGTGCAACTAAGAGTCCTAAATCATCGTAATCAATTGTGTATGGAAAAGTAACAAAAGAAAATATAATTGGAAGAAACTTGACTAAAATAAATCTATCTAGAAAAATATTTAGATGAATAACAGTTTGAGTAGTTATTTTTGGATTCAATTGTGTGTAAGCTTTTGAATAAACGTTTTGGATCACACTCTATGATCCATTGTCAGGATAAAGAGCTTAAGGATATAAAAAAAATTCATATCCTTGAGCTCTATATCCTGATGATGGATCATGGTGTGTGATCCGAAATGTTGATACAAAAGCTTACACACAATCAAATCCAGAAATAACTACTGATATTCTTATGGATTATGGAAATCTAATAGCATTGATGAATAACAATTGTCGTGGATAACTATAATAACTATTATGAGTAACTACTCTTGTGAAGATAATAACTTAATGACTCAACTAAATTGCAACTTATTGTAATAATAATTAGTCATTATTCAACAATTCACTTGTTAACTATAAACCAAGAAATGGGTGAGGGGGCTAGCTTGATTGTCTAAAGCATCCTATTGCAAGAAAGAGGTTACGTGGTCTAGTTTCCCCCCTATCCTCATGGTATTGAAGGGTGTGTCACACCAGGATAAAAGCACAAACATGCGTCACACTTTTAGCCAAATAAATAGTTCTGAGCGAACTATTTTCGGTCAGAAAATTTTTGGCTTAATAGGTTTCAGCCAAAACCATGTGGCATATATGTGGCACCCAAGCTTTTGACTGAAACTATCTAGTTGGCATCCTAGTTGGCAGTGAACTCAACTTTTTTCAGAATTTTCTTAAAATTTCAACTTTAACTAAGTATTTCTTTAGTCAGAATGATGCTTTTTTTAAAATAAAAAAATACCCTTTTGTAGAGATCGGAGTGGTGAATCCAAATATATAATTTGTTTAATATTTTGATTAGTTTTAATTTATTTTATTTTTAAAATAATGTAAGTACGTTGTTAAAATTTAAAAGAGGTTGATTAGAGGGGCACAAGAGGAGAGAGTCTTCTTCAAAAGGGTATAATTTTTTTTGAAAATAATTTAAAAAATAGACAATAGTTGATGGCCCGTGAAAACTATCAAATTCTAACAAGTTTGACTTTAAAACGCTATTACGAGAAAAATATACATCAAAATTTGAAAAAAAAAAAATCATGCACAAGATATTGAAGTTACCTATTTGGAGAAAAAAAAATTAGGGAGAAATGAATTTTTTTTCAATTTGTTTCTTGATGGCCCAAGAAGTCACTTTTTTCTAAAATTTTCAGCATTCCAAAATCTATCCTTAAATTGATAAAAACATAATGAAAAAAATATTTTTAAAAAAATTAAAAATTAAAGGAATAAAATTCATCAAAAGTTCTACGTTCCATTAGTTTACATCATTTTCAAATTCAAAACATAAAGACCACTTTTATGTGGTCAAAGCTCAAAAAAAAAATTGTTGCTAGTTGATTCCTTTCCTTTATAAAGTGTGACACAAGTTTGTGCTTTTACCCACCAGCATCACCGATCACGTGAAATTTTTTTACTAAGCATAATGCAGTTTATAGGGGGCTACCTAATTCCTGTAGTCTAAAAAAATCTATAAACCAAGAAATACAATTTATTAACTCATTCTACTATAATTAATAATCTAAACTACAAGGAGTATTATAGTACCTCAAGTGTCCCTTGCTTGAGTTGTTGCAATCCCACAATATTCCTCTAAATCTTAACTCAAACATTCATGGAAAAGGTTGTATCCTTATTTACTGCAATGTAAACATATAAACTGATAACAGAGTATTGGATCAAAAGGAAGAGTGTTTATATTCCATTCTACTTAACACAAAATATCTTGCTAGCCCTTTGACCTCTAACAATATCAAACATATATACAAGATCTTTGAGAGTTTTCTTATTCTTGGATTGAAAACAAACTATTATAATCAACTATCGACTCTCCCAAAAACATAAGAAAGAGGACTAGGTCTTATCTCAAATAGTAAAGAAAATCTAGTGGAGATAAGAGTGTTAGAATCATATTAGGATTCTACATCTTTTAAAGATGACTATTATAATTGAAGATGTGCCTAACAAGGAGAAACTTATTTCAATTCATGGCCACTGTTATTACAAACTTATTCTTTCTTCCATGACCAAATGGTTACATAAAGTAAAAATTTAGAATGATTCATAAATAGATCATGTTCACAATCTCCTACTACTGCCTCCATTGTCTTTGAAAAACTACACATGATGTAGGTGATCACCCTCTTTGGCTGCAACAAATAGGAATCCTTTGTTGTGGATTGATATTCCCTTTGTTTTAGGTTGAAAAATCCTTCGCTGCATGGGTTAGTTTATTTCAAAGGCATATTTTCATCAGTAATAACCATAATCAACATAAAAATCTATTAAGCTCCATAGAAATTCATAGATTCACACAATCATTTATCAATATAATATATCATCCTCAATGCTTTAAATACTTAAAATAAGTGGAAATATATTGGTGATATCTTTGAAACTATCAAAAATATTATGAAGATAGTAACTATAATAACTACTATGAGTAACTACTCTTGTGAAGATAGTAACTTAACAACTCACTTATGTTGTAGCTTACTATAATAACAATTAATAATTATTCAACAACTCAAGTTAGCTACAAATCAAGAAATACAATTTATAAATTCATTCTACTATAATTAATAATCTAAACTACAAGGAGTATTGTCGTACGTCAAGTGGCCCTTGAGTTGTTGCAATCCCACAATATTATTTTAAATCTTAACTCAAAGATTCATGGAAAAGACTACATCCTTCATTATTGCAATGTGGACATATAAACTGAGAACAAAGTATCAGATCAATAGGAAGAGTACTTATATTCCAATCTTCTTAACACAAAATATCTAGCTAGCCCTTAGACTTCTCACAAGATCAGATATATAAATATATTATATCTTTGGGAGTTCTCTTATTCTTTAATTGAAAATAAATTGTAAGAAACTATTGACTCTCCCAAAAACATTGGAAGAGGACTAGGTCTTATTTAAAATAGTAAGGAAAATATAATGGAGATAAGAGTGTCAGAATCATATTAGGACTCTACATATTTTTAAGAAGATACTTATAACTGAAGACATGCCTAACAAGGCAAAATGCATTACAAGTCATGGGCACTATTATTACAAACATATTCTTTCCTCCACGACCTAATGATTGCATAAAGTAGAAAGATAAAATGGTCCATAAATAGATCATGTTCACAATCTTTGACTACTACCTCCATTAGCTTCAAAACATTGCACGTGATGTAGGTGATCACCCTCTTTGGTTGGGGAAGATAGGCATCCTTTTTTTGTAGGTTGACAGTCCTTTTGGTGTGGGTTGAGAGATCCTTCATTGTAAAGTTTAATTTATTTCAAAGGCATATTTTCATCATTAATAACCATAATCAACATAAAAATATATTAAATTCCATACACATTCACGGATTCACACAATCATTTATCAATATAATAGATCATCCTCAATGTTTTAAATACTTAAAATAAGTGGAAATAATTGGGTAATGTCTTTGAAACTATCATAAATATTATGGAAATTATGAGACTCAAACAAGGAAAATAGGACAATTCTAGGACTCATCATTCATTAGTCAAGATTCATGTTAGCAATGTATCAAGTTCATAAGTAATATTATTCATGTTTTATGTTTATTTCTTTTGTGAGCACTAACACTTGTAGGACTTTCTATCAACAAGAAAAAAATTTCGTGCATGAGATGTGTATCATGAATTTAATCCATCAAGAAGATTAGACCTGAGTGGTAAGTTACAAAACTTGTGTTGCAAAGATGCTTGTTGCACAAAAAGATCGACCTCTTAATGACTGATACAACCACTAGAGTTAATGAATCCATGTGAGGTGGTTAATCCATGTCACAAACCCAAGTGTTTCATTCCACAACATAAGGAGACCAAGGGCACACACCTTGCAAAAATCCTCCCCAGTGCAAGCGAGGGATTTGAGCCCATGGCCCAAGCTCTGAAACCAATTGTTGCAAATATGGTTGTTGTTGCACCAAAAGATTGACCTCTTAATTCTTGATACAACTGCCAGAGTTAATGAACCCAAAGGAGTCGGTTAAGCCATGTCACGAACCTAAGGGTTGCATTGCACAACACAAGGAGACCAAGAGTGCACACTTTGCAACAACTTGTCATTTATCATTTTTTTTAATCCACTTTCCTCTGTTTGACCTAGGGTAAGAACTCTTTACATCATCATAGTCATTGTGGAGGTAAAAGCACCAGAATTGGGTTTTACATAAGCAAGCCCCTATATGGTACAATCCTTTCTCCCATCTCTTGTTTGAAAGGTAGATTTGAAGTGAATTTAGAAGAAGATTGAAGAACTAAAAGAAATATTTTCTGGTGTAATTAATTATTTAATTACACTTACATAATTTTACTTAGGAATTTAATTATATTCCTAGGTATCATTTACTAGGTGATGGGCTCACATGTTTGCTTAGGATATAAGATTCCTTCTAGAAGGATGATTTGTCTTTTCTAGAAGTCTTATCTTATATAGCATCATTTCCTAAGTAGTTAGTTGCCACATGTCATAAGATTATGACACATGTAAACATCATATTAACTACTACTTCTCAACCTTTCCTATATAAGCAAGGCTTCATATGTATTTTCTATATTCAATTTGGCATTCTTGCATCTTAATGATAGCATAATATTTCTTTTGTTTCTCTCTTGTGGAAGTTATTTTGTCTTGCAGGTGATTCTAGGGTGTTTGAGGAGTTCACCATAAACTCTTACAATATCAAACATTCAAACCTTTTATTTCAACAAATTAGGGAAAGAATAATTATTCACCAATAGATGAAGTTTTGAAGCTAAGTTTGGCAGGAAAGAAGCTATAGACTAGATGACCCATCTATACCTATTCAAGTATTCTAGAAAGTATAATCTTCTACTCTAGGGTGCCACCACCCTTGACCAATAAATTTCAACCCTAATTTGTATATCAGGTTCCTCTATCTCTCCACTCTAATTTTCTATCATTAGTTATTGTGTATCAGTCTCGTACTTTACTATATTCACATTATTTTGTTGTAGTTGTATAGTTGGCCTAGTTTTATGTTTATAAAATAAAATCAATTCAATTCTCAATCAATAAAATCAACACCACAAAAAAAAGAGGGACCAAAATCTTGATCAACCGTTTTGGATCTTCCATAGAGGATAGTAGCCAAGTGGTATTTTGTGATCAATTTTGTCTCCTCTCTAATGTAATTTCAAGAAAGTTGTGATTTAGACCCTAGATCCCTTTTCCCACATCACAATATTCAAAGATATAAATGACATAAATTTACACAAGTAAAAATAAAACTGCTCAAATAATTTATAGATTATGAATTCACACCAATATACTACAACAAGAAAGAAATCTAGTAGTTGAAAGTGTAGATGGAACACTACAAGGTACCATTATCAAGAGAATTAATGAACTAAATAAGAAAGAAGGTTGCCTCCATAAGAAAGAATGTATGGGCATGACTACATGGTATTAATTTTATCTTGCTAAAATGTATGGGTAACCAACCATTCCACCCATCTAGTACATAGAAAAACAAGATACATAGCTCACTTTAAAGTAAAACCAAGGAATAATTATCACAAATATGATACCCTTCATAGTTTTGACAAGGGAGAGACACATCAACTCCACTAGAATTGTCACAATGTAGTGAGAGAAGGTAAAGAAGCAATATCAAAATGTAAAAAATTTAGTATCTAAAACTATAAAAATATGTGTAAAAATAAAGCAAACACATGAAGGTAGAAAAGTGTAATGCAATAACAAGGACTGCACAACAAACCCATCATGACATTGTTATAAAGGATGTGCAAGAACAAGGTACACACATGAAAATATACTAGGTTGTGATGAAAATTACAAGATTCGCACAACAAACCCCCCATAAAACTTTATATTTAGTGCAAGTACAAAAGTGATATATCATGATGTGAAAAATCCCTAAAATACAAGTACAACACATGGTATATTATTTCAATGCATTTACAAATAAAAATTTCAATGGATGCTTACAATTCCAAAAAAAAGGACTCTTTATTAAAAATACAAATATGTTACAATATGAGAAGAAAAATAAGGAACTATTGTGAAGTATTTTGAGTACACACTTTCAAAAATATTGGACCCAACAATAATTATAAATGCACAAGTGGGCCTTCAAAATCCCCAAAACAAGAACTACATAGTAATATTTTCAAGAAAAATAGTTTCACATTGAAATCCACATAATTCCATCATAAAGTATGTAAAATTCTACTCCATTTCAAAAATAAATTTCTTGGAAAATACCTCCATTTAAATAAAGTAGAGGCTTCTAAAGCTAGATAGCAGGAGGGAAAAATTCATTCATAAAGGTGCAAGTTGTCTATAAAAACACATGTTGATTAATATTCTCATACTATAATGAAGATTATAAAATTACCATTAGATCCTTGAAAACCACCTTTTTTCTTGTGAAACCACCATGTAAAAAGGAAAAATTCTTAAGATATGATTCAAAACCACTAGATTGAAAAAGGGGAAATTTTTATATGGGCAAGTTTAAGTTGTAGAAAAATTTTATTTTAAGAAATAGAATAATTTGTTAGAGAAAAAGGGAGAGAATCTTTCCTGACACCTTCCAATCCTGCCATAAGGAATTCAGGGGCAAGCATATATTAAAGTCACTCAAGGACTCAAGATCCAAAGATCATTTTCAAAACCAAAATACAAGAGAAAAAAGTAATTGATCATAAATTTTCCAACAATGGAAGAAAAATAATATAAGGACTAGTATGATCAATGAACATGTTTATGCATTACCAAATATACATATGAGACCTTGCTTATATAGGCAAGGTTGAGAGATAAGCCTAACTCTAGGATGATGGCAAGTGTCTTAATCTTTTTTAATGTGACAATTAGGGGATAAGATCACATGTCTACAAGAGACTTCTATAAATAGTCCTAACTCAATAAGTAAAATTAACATGTGAACATGTATGAAAAGGTCCTAACTAATTACTAGTTAGATAATGTGCTTTATTCACACTAAAAATAGGAAAATAGATGGGGAAAACCCTTGTTTATACCAATATAATACCCTACTACTTCACCTTAATTAAGGTGGTAGTGGGGGTAAAACCTTGTCACCTTTCCATATGATGGTGGGGCAAGGTATGGGTCTTGGTACTCATACAACTCCCCCTTTTAACAAAAAAAGTATTTTTTTTAATAAAAATCTCTAATATATATGCTACAAGATTTTGATAATGCAGTACAGCATAGAGATCACATAGGTGTACAATAATGATGTAGAGATGTGCAATTCCTATGTAGAGATGGGCATTGCATGAATTGTACATATAGTATGGCTACCATAAAATTGAGGCAATGGAGACCCTCGAATATTATCCTTTGAAATATATTAAAATTGAAACATAGAAAAATGTGATCCTAAGTTCTAAGTGCTTAGAACAATAGGATTTGAGGCCTTTCCTAGGGTTTCATTGAGATGGAGATTAACAAGGTGTATAGATTTACTTTCAACCATGAAGGTGAGCCAAATAGACCTAGATCTCCATAAATTTGGGGATTGGAATGGGTTGGAATTGATTGACTATGATTAACCTAATTAGACTATACGACCTAATATGAAAAATACAATAATATGATAATTAACAAACTGAAACACTAACTTGTAGGCAAATCTGAGAAGTGCAAAGGACTATGTACCTATCCTAAAAAGTTGGTTATGATCACTGTAGAGGGATAGAGTCACCCTAGGGCATATGGGTCCTTGTATGCTACTTTTTCTTCGTTTTCTAAGTTCTTTGATGATAGATCTAAGATCTTTATTTCTGCATGCAAATTTGTCAAAACACTATCGGATAATTCTATACGTGAGTTTGCATGAGTTGACAAGATGTAGGGCTTCAATTAAAATAATGATCATTTTTTCTTTGAGGTTCCTTGAACTCTCTCTAAACATAAAACTTTCACATTCAAAGAGAATGAAAGGGTTGTGCCATTTAGGGGTTTTCCTTGGTCAAACCCCATGTTAGTGTTTCCACTTCCACAATGGCAATGTCAATGATAAAATGATAATGGATAGATACAATGATGAAATCACAAAATGTTGCAACTCACCACCCTTAAATGGATTCCTTGAAGGACTGAAGTCATACACATCACCTCAAGGTATTAGATCTTGCTTTCTTGATTGCTTTATTTTCTTTGGAGACCTACAAAAAGGGTTATCCTTCACAAAACAATGATAATATGACAATATGAACTCACATACACTTTGACTTGATGCTTGGATCTTGAATTGCTGCAATAAAGCTCTAAAATGTTACTCTTGACTTGCTTGATAATTCTCTTGATCATAAGTTCACCAATAGTTTTCTAGATGATTTTAAAATGATGCAAAAACTAGGTATTTATAGGCATTTTTTCAATTTCCCACAAATTAGATCTTGATAGCCAACATTTACAATTTGAATTTTGAATGTTAAAATACTAACACTTACATATCCAAAATTGGTCCCTAGTAAAATATGGGGACCCATACACCCTAGGGAAAATGAGTCTTGGCCCTATTTTCTAGGAGATTAAGTGTTAGGGGAAAATTATCAATTAGATGCATTTGTTCAATGCTTGTGATTTCTTAGAAAGTGGTACAAATGGGCTATAGAATGTATAATTTAGGAAATTAGGGATTTAGTCCGGCTCAATAATTTAGGGGGAGAAAATCATAGTGTGAAATTATCAAGGGTGATAATTTTTGATGCTACATTTAGCCCCCACTTTAGTGGGAGTATGAAATTACGCTCAAACTCACACTAAAGTAGAAAGTCTATATTAGGAGGGATCTGATTGTCCAAATGTTGAAGAGATAGGATGACTACCTAGATCTATGGGGAGCATGCAAGCCCCCGAGATCCAAGATCCCATGAAAAACCAACATAAGCGCAAAGGAACACACATGTATAAAATGAACTAATACAACATACACAAACATACATGTCGGAAAACACAAATCATAAATGATGAAAACACATGACATGATGGAACATAAAGATTTAATGACAAAATGAAAACAAAAAAGATGTAAACATGAAGAAGACACACAAAAGACATATAAAAAGCACAAGGTTAGCACTAAAAGGGATTCAAGTCAGTAGGGCTAAGAGATCTCAACAATAAATTTTCTCAAAAACCAAACGTCCTCCATCAAATGAATGAATGCTCCCATGAGGATTATAAAGTTGTGTTATGCCACATCATTCATGAGCTATATGGATCTACTAGCTAGCAATCTATGTTATGCTAGGTGTCCATGCAATATGATGGGTTCCACAAGGCTAGCAAATTATGTTATGCTAAATACTCATGAAACACATGGCTCCACTAGAAAGCAAGGTGTGTTATGCTAGGTGGCCATGTTGAAAAAGGTTGCTTAGGTTCATGACCCAACAAGCTCTGATATGTTGAATCCATGAACTATCTTTCAAAATATCACTTTAGGGAGCACATAAAACCCACCTCGATGGGTGCATAAAATTTAACATCATGGGGGACAAACAAAACTCACCTCAAGGGGTGAAAAAAGTTTAACATCATGAGGGATAAACAAATCTCACCTTAGGTGGTGCATGGACTCACCTAAGGAGGCACATAAACAATGACAAGGTAAGGCCAAAACCTCAAGGTGTGTTATAACAACACCACCACAAAAGGTGATTTGTAAAAGAAATAA
This sequence comes from Sequoiadendron giganteum, assembly GCA_007115665.2. Taxonomy (NCBI): domain Eukaryota; kingdom Viridiplantae; phylum Streptophyta; class Pinopsida; order Cupressales; family Cupressaceae; genus Sequoiadendron; species Sequoiadendron giganteum. The sequence goes on from CM021102.1 coordinate 454,721,457, forward strand.
AGGGGATTTTCTCAATACATGAAAGGTTTCACCTTAGGGAGTATCACACATCAAACCACCACTAAGAGAGGACAAGTCATGGAATAGAAACTCACACCTTAGGGCATACTAGGCATAGCATCACCACAAAGGGGAACGTCATATGCCAAGAAATGTCACACTCTTAAGAGATATCAAGCCTAATATCACCACCAAAGAGACACATAAATCAAGAAAGCCATACTATTATTAATAAGGTCGCAATTTCTAATAGATGTATGCTATCATCACTAAAAAGGGACCATTCCATATTCAAAAAATGAACATGGGACTATTCCCCCCCCTTAAAATGTTAGTGTACTTGCTACACTAATTTGTTAAGTAGATGTAAAGGGATCCCAAGAAGAAATGCACCTAACACAAGGCTACATAACCCCTTGGCTTCCATGTGTAGGGATAAAGATGAGCCCAAGATGGATGATGATGCACTGCTTCTTGTAAAATGAAATATGATTGAATAAATCCTATTTTATACCCCCATGTATGGTAGTGAGTATTGTGTAATACTACAACTACCACATGGCAAGGAGCAGCAACTAATGTTATTGATTAAGTGAAGATCTTTTTTATGTTTTTGTTATTTTTGAAGGAAAATAGCCAAGACCTCTTGTTGTTTCTTTTCATGTTAGGCTCTATAGGTACATGGATACCTTGTTATTTTACACCACATCATTTTCCATTATAGCCATTTTTTAAAAAATTTCGTAACCTCTTCCATAAATGGCTTCCATTTCTTTCAAAGAAGGTGGTGTTTCATAATCACTTTCATCATATTTGGATGTGTAATTTGTGTTTTCATCTTTTCTAGAAGTTGTAGATTCATATGCTTTTGATGATTCAGTGATAGATTATGTTGATATCATTGTAGATTATTTCTCTTTTCCTGATTTTGATTGTACAATCTTGTATTCCCCATGAATGTAGGTGTAAAATCTAACGATGTTGGCTTATCATCTAATAACTTTGTCATTGATAAAAGGCACTCATATTTTTCCTCAATTTGTAAAGGTTCTACTTTTTTATTTGGCCTCAATGTTCTAAGGGGATTATTCATTCTTATTTTAGTTTTTAAAAAAGTTTCATATTTTGGATCAGATTTTATCGTGTAAAGCTTATTGTTGTAGGTGTATTTCATTAGATGATGAAGCATTGAAGGCACTCCTTTCATTTCATGAATCCACAGTCTACCAAAGAGAAGATTATATGAAAGGTCATGGGGCATGACATGGATGGGAATTTGAAATGTAATCTTACCAACTTTAACAGGTAATGCTATCACACCTAGTAATTTTTTTCCCACATTATCAAAACCACAAATGGACAAATTATCTAGTCAAATTTTAGTCTTGTCTAGTCCAATTCTATCCAAAATATTTACACTACAAAAATTAAGCCCCAAAAAATTTCCAATAAGTGTATTCCTAATCCCAACCTTGTTAATAACAACCAATATCATCAAAGCATCATTTTGTTTTTTTTTTCTAAAGAAGGTAATTCAATTTGATGAAAGAAAATATCTACATTACCCAAATTTATACCCTCAATTAAGGTTGCTATGTCATTTGGTTGCACACTAGGAGGGATTAAAAAAAATTGCAAAGAATTTTGAAGTATGCAATGATAAACATGTGATGTTTGAATCAAATCCCACTAGGATATCTTAGCATGAGTGTTACAAATTTTCTCAACAAGATAAAATTCTTCACCACTCTACATTGAGGAATGTTAGGTGTGGGTGGGAGATATGATTGAGGCAATGGGATGGATGTTTAAGTTTGTTCTAGTTGAAATTATTGTTTCTATTTTTACATGTGTGAGCTACAGTATTATAACTTGTTACTTGGTTGCTATGACACATGATTAATAGTAAGTTGTTTCAATGTAAAGTTTAGGATATGGCCATGAGGTTTAGGAAGTCCTATAATAAGAGGTGACTTAGGAGGTCTAATAATTAAAGGAATTTTAGGGGGTCCAAAATGAGTTTTAGGAGGACTAATAATCAAATGAGATCTAATAGCCAATTGTGTGTTCATAACCTTAATGAATTTGACTTGTTGTTGATGATCTTCTATCAATGGGGGTCTAAGGTCACCTTAGAATCTTCATCTATGTAATCCCTCTTACTATCTTTTGAAAGAAATGTATTCATGATTTCATCCTCATGTGTCACAATATCCTCCCAAGTAGGAGAGGTATTGGGAGAGAAGAATACAAGATTCTCATGATGCTCAATGATTGGATACTCTAACAACAAGATATCTTCTTCACAAGTAGGAGAGGTATCAAGAGAAGAAGAACTATGATTGTCCTGATTGTCCATGATTTCATCCTCTTGCACCAAAAAATTCTCACAAGTAGGGGAGATGTTGGGAGAGGAATGAATATTAGGAAAATTTATATTAAGAAATGTGTCAATGATTTCATTCTCTTGTACAAATATAATCCCACAATTAGGAGAGATATTGGGAGAATGACTAGCATGCTTGTCAATGACTTCATTTCATTTCCTTCTATTTTACTCATAAGTAGGGAGATTATAATTATATAATCCATGTGTAACCATATCAAAATCACACCTCTAAAAAGGAAACATGTTGCTACTTTCCTTATGTATCAAATGATCAAAATCAGATAATTCTATAAATACAATTAAAAAATAAGCATCAGATATAGACAGAGGACATAGAGAGAGATTGGTACAGTCACGGTAGGAGGGTCCTCAAAGAGAACAATCTGAACCATGTAGCAAGAGTTACACAATAGAAGCAACATAGAATATGGAGGAAAATGCAGATTCAAACCTTCTTATTATCAAAAATTTCAATTACATATAGTTGACCACATCTAGGCTTACAAATTTGGCTCACAAGCCTGATACAACATGCTTAAAATACAATATTCTTATATGCTACTTAATCAGAGCCAAAATCTTACATGCCAAATCTCAAATCTACTTTAATCTCCATCTTAAAGATCAGTTACAATGTTTTATATCACATCCAAGGGTCTAGAGTCATCTGCATTGGCCAAAGATCATTACAATCTTTGATGAAGAAAATGTAATGTGCATGAAGTAGGTTGGCCTTCAATTTGAATTCATCCTCAACGGGTGCATAAGATGAAGTGTGGACCTAAAATTAAGATCGAGGACACTCCATGAAACAATTTGAATCATGCCTCAAGGATCCACAAGTTATGGGAAAGATCCATAAGAGATCAAGCTAGCCATTAGGCTTGAAACTATTATGGTGTCAGTTCAAGAAAATGTCACTTAATTCGAGGGTGATAACTTTCCAGAAAAAGATCCAATCATGCTGAAATCTTGGAATAAGGGAAATGAACATGTCCAT